>JAQQAE010003186.1:0-20667 GCA_029823295.1 Pseudamia nigra | reverse complement strand
GTAGTTGGTGTGAGAGAAGAAGATGCAGAGGATAGGGTGAGATGGAAGCAGATGATTCGCTGTGGCGACCCCTGAAGAGAGCAGCTGAAAGGAAAAGAAGAAGAACTATATAAGTAGACACAACCAGTGAAAATGAACATCACACAACTGAAATGCTGTATTCTCAGCTATACTTTTTTTAAAGGCTGTTATTGAAAAGTGCACATATTTATTAAGGCAGACAGGGGTTCAGAAAGTTCACAATGAGAAGCTTTACTTTGTGCTGCTCAACTTCGTTGCCACCGCTTTAAAGCACTGTTTGCGCACAGGCTTGTCGATATCTTTCGGTTTCCCCTCTTCGTTTGCCTCGTACATAAAATATTTCCAAAAAAGGCTTTTACTTTTTTCATTTTTCGACCAAGGACGGGCCATATTTAGCGGCCAACATGACAACAAGCCAGGTCGTAGTGAGGGCTCTCTGGCTGCCGGACGCTGCCTGTCTGCTGCATCGCCCGTCGCGTGTGTGTGCGCGCGCACTGTAGTATCGATGCCATGGCAAATTAGTATTGTATCCGGATATGGCATTTGAGTATCGATACCTTTCAGATTGTCAATATTTTTGACAACCCTACTAAGAACTGCTCTCTGCTTATTTTGACCTTTTTGAAAAGACCATGCTCAATGAAATGCACTGTGCATGACTGTTTAGTCTGTCAGGACCAAGCATGTGGCTCTATTGTGTCATTAAATCTGTTCATCACGATTACGAGGGTTTGGAAAACAATGCTTTTTCCTGGCTGTGGACAATCAACACCTGTGCTCTGCTGATGTGAACATGGCACACATATAGCCATAGGACACAGTGAAAGATGTAATGTTTGCATGTTCTCCCTGTCATGGGTTCTCTCTGGGTACTTCGACTTTTTCCCACAATCAAAAACATGCACCAGGGGTTCAGTTAATCGGTCAGTCTACATTGTCCATAGGTATGAATGTGAGTGTGAATGGTCTCTATATGTCAGCTCTGTAATGAACTGGCGACTCATCCCTCACCCCGTGACCCTTGTGAGGATTAAGGGGTAGAAAATGGATGGATGGATGGATAATTTTGACTAAAACATCCAAATTTCATGTAAGTGTACTTGACAATATCTCTGCTATTACTCAACCACATGTACAGTATATACCACACTACTTACTGCGTGGGCATCCAGCCCCCCGCCCCCAAACTCTAGTAAACAATTTAGTCATCACCTCAAAAGTTCCAATGGCAGCAGTGGTAAAACTTTGAGGTGGTTAACACTTAGCTGTGTTTTCTCATGTGTGTTAGACACGTCAACACTTGACTGAGGAAATTTTCTGACTACATTGTGGTGTTCTGCATCTGGAAGTTTCCTTCTTGGAGCCTCAGTTCTTCTGCTGAACCCCCTTTGGACAAGTTTTTTTCTGTTTACTATTCAATGCCCAAAGTTTGTCACGCTCGTCTTCCTTCCCCAACTGTGCACTGGTTTTACTACTATAGTAGGCAGTTCTTGGGTCCTGTCAAGCCAGTGAGAGGATGTTGGAGGACAGGAAGCAGAGGGAAGATGTGTGCAGACTGAGCTCATTCACAGTTATGAAGCACTAAGCACTCTCACAGATAACTTATATCCCCATTAATAGCAGCTGAACAGGAAAGGTCAAATCACAGCATCAAAGCATTGTTTATGATGGATCACCCTGTGGATGTTCTTAAAATTAAGCAGAGATAAAGTCTCTTCTCAGAAAAAAGCTACGCCAAAATCCTGAGGGCACAGTAAGTCTTTAAAATTCCCTAAAATGGAAAATATTCATAATGAACATTTTGCACAGTTGTCTTCACATAGAAGACCTTTCTGTTTTAGTCAAACACTAGTGACAGAGCAAATTCAGTGAAGACACATAAGTCACACTCGTAAGGTTTCATGTTACTTTATATACCCACTGGTACATTAATTTTGCAGTGAGTCGACACAAGGACAAATGGAAAATGGAAGCATTACAGGATGTTTCAAACCACAAACTGCTAAACACCTCAAATATGCAGAGTGATTAAATAAACTGTAAACACATTACAATGCAAACAAGATAAGCTAGAAAAGTAAATTGCCCAAAGACAAGGTTAGTTATTTCTCTTATCTTGGCTTAAATATTTGTGAGAGATTTTACATGTGTGACAGTGTATGAATACATAGAAATGTGGCATTGCATGCTGTGTCACCATTTAGAAACTATTTTTAACATTTTCCCTGAGAGTGGAAAAAGATAGTAGGTGGTGTCGTGGGGTGTTATTGCCCTTGTTTGTGGTGAGCATACGCTGTTAATTGGGACTTATCAGGTTTTTCTGGTAAAAACACCTGTGGCTTTTGTGCATTCACCATCACATGGTGTAGTGGATAATTCTGTCAGCTATTAGGGTTAGGAAGAAACAAGAGTCATATTTCCTTAGCATCCATTGCTCGAATTGTATTTTTTCTTAGAGGCCGTAAATAGAGTCTCTGTATATATGAAACTGTGGTTCTTGAATCTTTTGACAGTAGTTGCTGTAATTTTGATCAATGCATGTTTGTAAAAAAGTAGAGAAAGCTGTTAAAATGCTAAAGCCTGTACATGTGAGAATTTTTTTGCAGGTATTTATGTTATAAAAACTGGAGTTTTTGTTTTGATGTTGGTAAGACCAGGCACCTTAGTTCATGTTTCATGTATCTGTTGTTTCGTTTCCTTTTTTTCTTTAACAACATTCTGTCCACACTGACTTTGCATTAGATACACTTTCTGTGTCTATGTGGGGGTGTGAAACGTACAGGAAATTATTTCTGTATTTCTGTGCCCCTTGTACACAATCACCTGCATCACAATGCTCAGATATTTGTTTACTTTAAAGAAGGAATGTCAAACTTGTGCCATGGAGGGCCAAGACCCTGCAGGTTTTCTCTCTAATCAGTCACTATTGATTTCACTGATCAACGCTGCTTCAATATTGGGGGGAGGAGCTAATCAGTGAATCAGCAGGGTCTCGGCCCTCGATGGCACGAGTTTGACACCTGTGCTTTAAAGTACAAATTGCAATCAAAAATGTTACAAATCAGCTTCTGCATTTCCAGCATAAACTTAATACATTATATTCACACATATTATAATGAAACAACTTAAAAGTAAATTAGAAGGAAGTTGTCTAATGTGATTCTTTTAAAATATATGTGGGTCTGCTTTGATATTTAATACTTTTTGTGGATGTGGTGAAGTGTAATTATTTTTGTCTGCTGTCGCATTATGTTAAGCAGGAAGGGATTTATTGCAGTGACATTTTTGGCATGTCTATTGTAGAATTGCAACAGTGATGTCTGGGTCGAACATCGGGCACAACTCTGTCACCAGGTCAGGAGGGAGCTGCACTTCTGTCAACCAATCACTGTGGAAACACCTGAATGGTAGAGGAGCAGGGCAGGGCAGCAGTGAAACAGAGCTGCAGGCAAACCAGCCAGTCAGGTTTCACATACAAATACACACACATACAGTGAAACCCCTTGATGACAGATGCCAAGGTCTCCTTGGTGACAATAAGACCTTAAGCAGTCTACACAACATACAAAAAATGACCAGAGAAAAGCTAGCAAGCTGAGAGGAAAATGCACGATCAACCAAAATGAGTCCAGTCTGTTTTTCTTGCAGACTGAAGACATTGCAAATACAGGGCTGGTCTATATGGTCTGACTTTTCCATTAATAAAATCATTGCAGGCTCACATAATGTAACGTGAAGTAATTACATGGAACACAGCTGGCACATGCTCAGTCTCAAACCTCTAATTTGTGTCTATTAATGGAGCTAAAAGGCTGGGATGAATGGGGGGGGGCACCATCCTGATACAGCAGTTCTGATAAGGGACTGTTTAACTGTAAATAAATTTCTGTTATGATACAGCTGCAGCAGCCAAATGGAAGTGCACTGTCCCATTATTAAGGCTGAAGGGCAATGCTCTCCACACTGAAGGAGACTATTGTTCTTTGTTCCTGCTTGAGGAAACAGTATGCTGGTTATTACAGGCGACCAATAACAGCAGTGTGTTGAACTTGCATGTATGCAGTTCTGTCTGTCATAAACAGTGCAGACAGCTTTCTATGTCCATGCAGACAAGAGTTGGATCTGTATGGTGCAGCACGTCACATGCATGCATTTGCGTGTGTGCACGTCAGTGATTTCTCAGATTCCAGCCTTTGTGTCCAGATGCCATTCCACATGCATGCTTTTTGTCTGGCTTTGTCTCAGTGCCTCTCCATCTTTCAGTTCCTAGAGTCCAAGCCCAGCAAATAAAAGCAGAGACTGAGCCCCAAGTTCCATTTATGATTTCCAGTTAAGAGCTGCAGTAACTGGCCAGAGTAGATGCAAAGGCAAGCAGTGGAAGCATCAGTGTTGAGTTACCTCTGGAGCTGCCAGCAGAGGGATCCTGTTACTTCTGACAGGTTTAAAACACCAGCTCCACCTCTAATTAGATTTCCAGAACCCTAAACTTTCCTTTGTTTTCAGCTGCACATTATTTTTGTTGATTTGTTAGTAGAGGTTTCACCTTGAAAACAATTTACTGTGTAATCCCAAGCCATGTTAGTGGCTCATAAACTGTTGGCGTTGCAGTATTTATTTAGTGCATCAAAAAAAAATCGACACCACATTAGATTAAAGGTTAATACCATTAGCTTTATTTTAAGAGATTATTTACTAGTATATTCCTAGCAATTCAGGACAGCAGAGCAATTTTAAAGAGTCTTATGGTACGTAATGGGCAGCATAATGCACTGTGAGACATTTATAAGGCACTAAGTGTATGCAACGAATACATTGTATTTTAAGTAGATCTTACTAAACCAGTAGGCAACTATTTTGTGCTTGTAATTACCAAAATAAAACGTAGTATATAAAAATGTTTTCTTTATAGTTGTGCACACAAGTGTACTTGAAGGCTCATGTCTCAAAAGCTTGGGGAAGCTTGCACCTTTTCTGTTTATGTTTGTTTTGCTGTGTGAAATGGTCACAATGGGTGGGTCAGATGAAGAGGTATGGCTGATCCACAAGCTACGCTAACGTTTCAAGAGGCAACTCAGTGGAGAGAAATGGTTCGCTCCCCTTAACAATGCCATGTGTTGACAGCCGAATGCTTGAACAGTGTTTGTGGAATGTCCCATTCAGTCTAATAGTGGACATCTTTGTCTACCTCTACAGCACAGAACAGCTATTCTTCTACCCAAAGGTTATCTGTCATCCTGTGCAGATCTAGCATCAAGGATACAGTTCATGTTATACTCATCAATAAGGTTTTAGCACTATTGTTTTTAAAAATGACCTTTCAAATCCCTTTTTAGGCCACAGGATTATTTTTTTCTGTTGAGATTGCAAAAAGCAGCAACTGTCTGTGTGGGTGTTTTGGGATGCAACAAACTGGTATACTGAGTGGCAGTTCTTTCCTGTAAATGTGAAAGTACTATCCATTTTGTGCCTATTTTATTTCATCAGTGATACGACTTCAAGGATGTTTGATAGTAACTCACCTTAATTTGTAGATCTCTGATTTTTTCGTTACTCTTTGACTTGGAATATTTTTAAGTGAACATTTTTAGCTTCCACTGCAGAGACTTAGGAAGAGGTCGTTGCCTAGATACTTTGTTTTGCTGAAGGATTTTCATAAAAATACTGGTTTCCGAAAAATGTATGTTTGCCTTGTCACAGTTTATTTTATCTGTCCAATAAAATTTCCCTGTCAGTAACCATACATTGTCTTCCTTTCTGTGTGTCTGCAGGTGACCCACATAGAAGCTCTGTAACGTAACTGCAGGACAGGCAGTCTTCCACCAGGCTGAACCTGTCTTCTTGTCCTTCACTGAAAGGCAGTGATTAATGGCTTAGATGTTCTGCTCAACTCCACTGTGTGAATGAGTCTTTGCCGTAAAGCCACTGTGCTCTGCCACCCTGTCACCATGAAGAGCAAGTATTCCCTGTACTACAATAGGACTTTAATCCAGTACTACTATGCTGTGGCTAAGAACATGACCAGTCAGGAGCTGGCAGATCGTGTTGCACAAAAAAGGGGACTTACCACCCTCAACATTGTTATTGTGGTCCTTTGTACCATAATCATTCTGGAGAATCTGATGGTCCTCATTGCAGTCTGCCGCAACAAGAAGTTTCATTCTGCTATGTTCTTCTTCATTGGAAACCTAGCATTTTCTGACCTTTTGGCAGGGTCTGCCTATATAGCTAACATTTTTCTATCAGGACCAAAGACCTTTGAACTGGTACCTGTGCAGTGGTTCATCCGGGAGGGCACAGCATTCATTGCATTGGCAGCTTCAGTCTTCAGCTTGTTGGCTATAGCTATAGAACGCTATATAGCCATCACTAAGGTCAAGGTATACGGCTCCACAAAAACGTGCCGCATGTTCCTGTTAATAGGAGCTTGCTGGGTCACCTCAATCCTCCTTGGAGGACTTCCCATTATAGGTTGGAACTGTATCAACAACCTCCGTGAATGTTCAACTGTATTACCACTCTACTCTAAGACATACATCCTTTGTGTTGTCACCATTTTTAGCATTATACTGCTTTCTATTGTTATCCTTTATGTTAGGATCTATTTGATTGTACGCTCTAGTCACCAGGAGGCCACCAACTCCCAGGCATACACACTTTTGAAAACAGTCACCATAGTCCTGGGTGTCTTCATCATGTGTTGGCTGCCTGCTTTCACAATTCTCCTCTTAGATTCATCCTGCAAGATACAGTCCTGTCCAATCCTTTCCAAAGCAGACATATTTTTTGGCTTTGCCACTCTGAACTCAGCACTTAACCCCATCATCTACACACTGCGCAGCAAGGACATGAGAAAAGAGTTTCTGCGTGTGTTGTGCTGCTGGGGGGTGCTGCAAAGTGGACGACCCACTGACCGTTGTCTGGTCCCATTAAAGAGCTCCAGCTCTCTGGAGCACTGCACCAACAAACATGAACACCAGACCACACCCATTATGCAGGACTGTACCACATGTGTTTGATATGGTGCAAACATCAAAGTGTTTGTGTGTGAATATGTATGTGTGAGAAATTAAATCCTGTGCCGATGAGATCAAAAAGAGAGGCTGCTATAAATCGGAAAGATGTTGAAAAAGAGGAGAGCACAGGCTGGACACAGATGCCTGGTAAGGCTAAGATGCATCTGTCTCTGGAGACAAATTTTGCAATGCAAAGTTTTATACATTACAATCAAACTTGTGCGGTTCCACAATCAACATTGAAACAATTCACCCCTGCGTGGGTGGTGAAACAGTTTTTAAGAGGGAACCAATTAAGTGAATCCGAACTGTAGCTGAAAACTTTGAGGAATGTGAAAATAGCTTTTCTATGGGTACTCTATGAAGAGTTGCAAGCCATTTTAATGTACATGCCTGTCATCTTGTTTTTGTTTTTCTTTGTAAATGTGTAAACTCCTATTAAAAAGCCAAAAACAGAAACATAACATAATATCAATGTAATGTTGGCTTGTTTTAGGCCTTTCAGGGCAATGCAAGGCTTGCAGAGGTGCACTTTGTACATTTCTTCAGCTACTGGTGCCCTTTGTAAGCTTTAACACATTACTCTATTTCACTGATATATGTATACATTAGGCCTACATATTCAGCAAACACGCCTTACAAAGTTGGAGGCAGTCAGTCAATTAAAACCAAACCAATATGAAAATTCCCTCAACAAAACCAGGGCTATATATAACTTATATAACCTTGCTTAACACTATTTGATTAACTGCAACATACTGACATAATCTGCTTACATGTACTGCATGAAATTCTAACTCATTTGTAAGGTGTAATGTGTATAATATAGTCCAGTTCCGTCTCCCATCACTAATGCCTCTTCTCTCATCTGTCCTCATAGTCTGTCCTTGTTGCTCTTACCCTTGTCTTTTGTATCTTAACAGTTTCCTTTGAGGAAGGCCTAATCAGAATGCACATTTCCTTAAATGAGTTGGCACTGATGAATTTTACTCAATGACAACTGTCCAGCAGCCCTGACTAATGGGGCTGATGTTCCGACAGTATAACAGCAATGTGCTGCCTGTGTTTATGCCTTCCTCATAAAACAATTAGGCTGAATGTATGTATGAAGTGTTTCAGGCAGATGCCTTATTGACAGTATTAACTCATCATTTTCAATACCAAGTCATTAACAAGCCATCGGTAGGGTGAACAGGGTAAGCTACTCTCACTGTGAAGACAAAAAACACCATGGACAGGATTTAATTGTGAACATCCTGTTTTATCTTGCGAGCTGTATGCCCTGCGCAACTAAAGATGTAAACATGTATCATATTTCCCCTAAAACCCCTTACCTCTTAAACAAATGGGAAAAAAATCCGGTTTCAAAGGCACTGGGGGATCCGTCCTCCTGGGAGGTCAGCTTCATCTTCATTCTGACTATCCACAGCACACAACTTCCTTCGACCATAGGAAGTCCCATTTTTCATTGTCCAGTTCCTGTTGTTCTGGGTTCCACTAACCTTCCTGTGGACATATTTAAAAAACGTTTCTCTCCCTCAGTGTTTTCATATTGACTTTAACATTTATATGACCAAGTAGAAATGGTGAAAAGCACTTTGGCAGCTTCAGTGATGTTTCCCACATTTTCAGATAAGTGTTTTAATCTGTATACCTATTTTTCATTGTGTTGCCTGACTCTGATGTCTTTATTTTAATTATATGAATAGCTATGTATCTTTGTACAGTATGTATGTATCTTTGTACAGTATGTATGATTTCTGTTGTATAAAATGTCTTTGTGTGCAATAGCCTTGTGTGTATAGTAGCACGCTGCCTTTGTCAAATCGGTACCATCTGAAACACTAATGTAGGTACATAAACATTTTGTTAATTACATTCCCTTTTTATAAAATAAACAAAATACTGAAATAATCCTTTATTTGTGCTTGTTTTGATCATACGTGCTATATGCTATAAACTGTGAAGCTTCAAATTTAATTGGTACTGTAAGAAATCTGCAGGTCCTGAGATGCCTCTCTATTGTGCCTATACTTGAGAAGTCTTCAAAATGCAGTATTTAAGCCAAACATGCTCTGACAAGGTCAGAAACACACTAGCTTCAACATGAAAGCCTGAAAGTGCACATGCAAATCCTATTTCACTATTAGTCATAGTTATCTTACCTATTAAAATCATCCAGTTGCTTAAAGGCTAAAATAAGACAAGACATGATGGGAAGCTTGGCAGAGGACAGAGAGGGGGAATATGGGGTGTGGTTAGGAAGAATGTCTGTAAGACAGTTTGTCCAAGAGAAGCATAAAGGCCCCAGGAGAGGTTCTGTTGTAAGGGGGAGACTTGGGGTGAAGGGATAGGTTGACTTGGAGTGGCCTTGGGAAAGTTGAGTCTGTTTCCTGTCAGACGTCCAGGATTCCTGGGTGGGAACCATTGACTGAATCAGCCCCAGGAGGCTGCTCTGCTGGGAAGTCAGCCAAGTCTTTCCAGTGCCCTGCAGGATATGACATCAGGCTCAGAAACCTGTAGGTAAACTTGAACATGCAAAAACATCCTAGTTAGGTGTGAGCCTTCACATATTATACTTAAAAACAACATTTTCATTAGCATATGTTAACTCTTCCCAAACACAACACACAGGCAAGACATAATTGTGGAGTGATAGGGATGACGTGATCGATGCCAGCTGTAACAAAAAGTAACAACTGCTCAATTCACTTAGGTCCGCAAAATAAGAATGTGTGAAAGCTGACAGTAAATGTGACTATGTGTTTCTTCTTCGATAGTACATGAAAATAGTGCTATGCGAGCAGATGAGCGCTTGCTTCCAGGTCTAATGACACAGTGCCATCTTGTGGTAAAATCAACATACTGTTGCAATATATTTGCAGAGGACGTCTCCAAAGTTTACATTTTGAGCACGAGAACCAAATACAACAACGTGATGCGGATATGTTGTGTAAGACAATGTGATCACAAGTCAGTTAACCTATTTGAAATAAATAATTGTATCTCCATTTGTCTCCTTTTCACAGCTGGTTGCCATTAAAGTGTATTGTACACTGAACAAAAATATAAACGCAACACGTTTGTTTTCGCTCCTACTTTAGTGAGCTTAACTCAAAGATCGAAGACTTTTTCTATGTACACAAAAGGTCAATTTCTCTCAAATACTGTTCACAAAATTGTCTGAATCTGTGTTAGTGAGCACTTCTCCTTTGCCGAGATAATCTATCCACCTCACAGGTGTAGCATATCAAGATGCTGTTTGGACAAATGATTATTGTACAGGTGTGCATTATGCCATGTCTACACGTACCCCGGTATTTTGGAAAACGGATATTTTTTCATGAGTCATCCACATGAAAACCCCAAATCTGGTCACTGAAAACGATCATTTCAGAAAGCTGTGGCCAAAGTGAATATTTTGGAAAACTCCGTTTTGGTGCCTGCGTGTGGACACAGAGTTTTAAGGTCCGGAATATCACAGTGTGCGACAAAATGCATCAATGTAATGTGCGCGAGGTTTACACCGAACCTGGAGGAAACTGTACTACTGCCGTCTCTCGCGCACCTACAGCCACGACACGTGTTACAATCTACATCCGCTTTGACCCTTCACAATAAAAGCATAAGCGGACGTTCACTAAAAATCGCTGTAGGCTACTATTATTTATATGCAAACACTTTTTGCTTGTTGGAATTTACAAACAGCTGCTTCCCTGGACCACAATGAAATAAGTGTTTAGACTTTCTTGTGTTATTTATGTATTTTAAAGTATATACCATACACGTATGCATTTTGTATGTGCATTGATTTACTAAATAAATTCAATCGATTGATTGAATTTATGTTAAAGAGCAGAGGAGAAGGAGCACTTTTTATAGGTTTGGCATGGTCATTATAACATTCTACGGAGTATTTATGCGGGTTAGAATGGATGAACACTTTTACTGAATCTGGTGTGTATGATGTAATAATTGAAAATGGAAGGGGGATATCCGTTTTCCAAAATACCCGGGTACGTGTAGATATGGCATCAGGCCACAATCAAGGGCCACTTGGCATGTTGTCTTATATGGTGAACCCTTTTCTACATTATAAATAAAAACGCAGAATCTAAAGCATTAAAAAGGATTGCTGTTACAATCTTGAAATCTTTACCTATAACGTCGCACTGCCTCTATCTTATTGGTTTCACAGTCAATAGATAGTCCCTACATAAATACAGTTCCCGTCAAGTTAATACATTAATTACAAATACCAAATGTAGTGAAGAATGTACATTACAATTATAATTAAGTCATGTTGATTGCTATTCCAAAAGGTGATATTCGTGCATTAATTTATTAATGTTATTAAAATAAATATATATTTATCAATCAATGTAAAGAATGTTTACTACTACTTTCCATTTGTAAACATTAAGTTGGCTTCCGCAGTTGTGTTCAATATCCGCTAACGACTAGGGGTACAATTTAAAGATTTTAATTTCCAATAAGATGTGTTTTCAAATATACAACTTCTCAGTTCTTTTGATAAAAATTAAAAGTGTTCATAATCAAACAAATTGTTATTATTGGAAACCACGCACGAAGTGGAGAAGTAATATATCGTGTGTTGAAAGTGTTTTACCCACAAACGTTTGTAGTGGTACAGTCCATAACGCCCGGGTTTCCGCGCGAAAATACGGCCCGCGCGCCCGAAAGCTTAAAGCGTCCATTGCAGAAATACAAGACACAAGGCAGTTACTCTGGTCTACACGGGCGGAGTTTTTACTTGTTTTAAACTTAATTTTAAATCGATTTTAACAAGTTGTTTTTATTCATTTAGTAGCCGTTTAAGATGCCAGCCCTGTCTCTGCCAGAGGATGTCAAGAAAAGGTACCGTTACGAGAGTAAACGTAATTAATCTGATGATACAGAATGAAAGCGACTTCGTTGACTTGGTTTAAAAGTCGCCAACATTACACCTGTATGATAATCAGTTGCTGACGTGAGTCCGGTGTCGTGTATGCGTGATCCCATCACACACTCAACCTTCCCTGCTAGCGTTTTACCACTCCACAGCACAGGTGACGCATACAGGGTGAACAGTTTCCTGTCAGTGGAAGTAGCGGCGTGATGCGTTTGCTGAAAAGTACTTGCTTTCTCGTTACCCGGGCTCAGTAAAGAGCCAGTCATTGCCTATGTGTAACTTACCATCCATTTTCTGAAAGAATGTGACCCATGGACATTGGATGCACTCAGAACCGTGGGAGGCATGTAGTTGTGCAGACCATCTCTTATTTCGTACGTTGTGTCAACTGTAACTTTTTACGACAAAAAGGCAGCTGGAATCAGTCTGTTAAGAACATGTTGGACTCTGGCAAAAGATGGACGGTAAAACTAAGTCTCTGATAACGTAATGCTAGCGGACTAAAAACGTGTCGGCAGTTATTTGTATGCAGTCATTTATTTATTCTCGAAGACCAGTTCTGCTTATTGTTCACTTGTAAAAACATTCAGATTACTTCCGCTTCGAGAGCTGTCGTCATCAACCACTGACCAGAAGGGGTGCATATTTAATGTCTGTCCTTTGCAATACAACTTGCTTTAAATGAACAAATGTGCAGCAGTTAAGTTTGTGTATCACATATGAACAATACACTGTAGTGTCTTATTACTATGTACCGCACGTGTATCGGGGAAACAATAAGTCTCTTATTGACGGTGTTACCTACCGCCTTCTGTAATGGTACCGTCCACAACGCCCGGGATTCCGCGCGAAAAGACGGCCCGCGCGCCCGATAACTTGAAGCATCCATTGGAAGAGACGACCGGGCAGATACGGCTGTAACGGTGTGCTCCACGACGGCGGGATTATCATTATTTTAACGGGTTTTTAAAGCCATTTTAACAAGTCTGTCTTAATCGTATTGTTAGCTGTTTACCATGCCAGCCCTGTCTCTGCCAGAGGATGTCAGGAAAAGGTACGGTAACACTAGTAAATGAATGCTAAGCTCTGGTGTACCGTGAATGCAGCTCGTTGACTTGGCTTAATTGGAAAAACGCAGTATTAAGAAACCAGTATGGGCAACTGGTGGTGACATGAGAGGTTTATCTAGTGCCATCCATTTCCTGTCTGCTTGCTCTAGCCGGCTGCAGCTAGCTTTAGCTTAGCAATTGGCAGTCAGCACTGGTACCGCATTCTGAACATTAGCCCCGTTCGTTGCCGTCGACGCGAGTCAGTTAGCATCTTAACCTGGCAGCGAAAACAGCGGTGTGGTGGATTTGGCGCCACGGAGGAGGTTTTGCCACTGTTGTCGCCAACTCGCAGTCACTATTGATCGGTCTTTGCGCGGGAAATCTATTTACATCCCGACCAGTGCAGAGCTAAGTTACTGCAAAGTTGATTTTTGAAACATTTTTTTTTTCACAGGCTGGAGGTGCTGGATGAGGATGGGTTTTCAGATGAGGTGAGTTTCTGCTTAAAGCAACCCGAAAGCTCTCTAGTCATCTGTTGGTGCAGCTGCGCCTTAATCATTGACGATGAGTTTTGACAATTGACCTTGTTTCCGCAACAACATTCGGGGTCACAGTGTGAAGCTCTCTACCCCTGTCTGTCAGTTGCGGTGTATTTAGGTCACTCTACACAGGTTAATTTTTAAGGAGAGGGGCGTTGCAGGTAACATCATCAAGAAACCAATCCCAGAGCTACTCTTACAAGTTTGCAAACTAAATGCCAAATTCTCGTAGGTGTTCAGTAAAATATTGCACAAAGTGTCGATGCAGTGTTTTCACATGACTGTCATTCAGATGGTTGTGGTTTGAGACTGTGATTTCACATTTGAATGGGTCAAATGGGTTGCAAATGCTTTGTATGGTTTTCTGGTTTATTCAGTTGTCCTTTTGCATGTGATTGGATTAGCATTGTAAGTCAGTGCAACACAAAAGTAATATCTTTCTCAAGTTTACCACATGAATCCCATTTCCTGTTTGTCAGCTTTTACCCTCTTAAGTGTGCATCACTTAAAGTATATTTGCGTTTATAAATCACATTCAAGGATCATGTGAAGGAGAAACTCAGGTTGGTGCAGGACTTTCTGCATGTGGATACTCAGGACCAGCTTAAGAGTCTGAAGGAAAAGATGAAATGTTCAGAGATATCAAAGGTTAGTAAAATATATAAATTCTGAAATATTAGTACTTGAGTAATTTTGCTGTTCATTCTGTACTTGTGCTATGTGTCCTTTCAGGAGGTCTACCTTTCTAAAGTCAAGGCCTTGTTGGGAAAGGAGCTCAGTCAGGATAATGGTTCAAATGTTGATCTGGAGCAAAATGGAAAAACAAATGGCTTCACAAATGGTTCCCACAAAGGCGAAAACAATGGAGATGTAACCATGGAGGTGGAGGAAGAAGCAGAGAATGTCAAATCACCTGGTGGTTCCAAAGGGAAGGGTGGACGCAGAAGCAAGGCACACTCTGACAACAAAAGTTAGTTTAATATTTATTTTTGTCATGTAACTGTAGCATTAAGACTGACATTACCCACACGAAATTGGTTCAAACTTGATTGTGACTCCTTTCCAGAGTCCCCAGCCAGTAACAGAGTCACAAGAAACGGTGGGAAACAGCCAACCATCATTTCCATGTTCTCTAAAGTGTGAGTAGAGCTTTTATTTTGTCTTCCACCTTTTCATTCACTGCGTGTGGTGAAAAAATCTTTTCACACATATACTGTTTATGTATTTCAGACAAAAGCGCAAGTCGGAAGACTTGAATGGTGAGGTCACAAATGGACATGATGAAATAAAGAAGGAAGAAGATACTGAAGTAAGTTGCTGTAATTCAACTGTGATTAATGAGTTTATGCTATTCTGTGTTGTGTATGTAACAGTGCTGCTTATTTGTAAATCTGTTGTAGTTGAGGGAGGAAAAGCGTCTGAAAGTAGACTTGGATCAAAAGTAAGGGTTTTTTTTTTTTTTTTTTTTTTTAATTTTTTTTTTTTTTAAACAAACTAGTCTTCATAGGTTAACTCAGTCCTAATAATGAATTTCTTTGTGCAGGGCTGCTCCAGAAGAGGGAAAAAAGAGTGAGATTATACAGCCAGTTTCTGCTGTTAAGGTAGTGAATTGTCTCTTGGAAAATAAAGTAGAATACATTGTAGTGTGAATGAATGTTGATCAAGAATGTCTGATCTTGTCATTTCTCCAGACACCACCACCTAAATGTACAGACTGCAGGCAATACTTGGATGACTCTGACCTTAAGTTCTTTCAAGGAGATCCTGATAATGCTGTAAGTTTCTCCAGTATAGTAGTACGGTAGTAGTGTCTTATTGGATATCTGTATATTTTCTGTGCAGTGTATTGCATCATGAAACTCTATTTTTTTTATTTATTTATTTATTTTTTAGTGTATAAATTATTTGCCAGCACAATATCAAGTATGTTTGGTACAAGGAGAGACCTGGAACTAGTGTGAATTTTAAGTTAGTCATGGACTTCTGACTAGAATGCTATTGGTTTGTCAACTGAAGTCTTGGGCTGTCTGAAATCTGCAGTGCTGTTTCAATTCAATTTTATTTGTATAGCGTAAATCATAATCAATGATTATCTCTAGGCACTTCACAATTCAACATTGAGACCTCAAGACTATACAGATGGTAAACTCAACAGAACCACTGAGGGCAAGCAAAGTAATTTAAACCAAAAAGTAAAATTGTGGTGCATTTTTGGAGTTCAGTTCACTGTACAATTGTCTCAATACTTGCCATACAGTTGATTTATAAATCATGTCTTGAAATGCAAAGTTTGAAATTGAGACTACAGGGCCAAATAGAAATGTACATAATTTATATCCATGACCATTTATTCTGAGACTCTGAGCATTTTTGTTTTCATTCATTGACAAAAATGTCAGTTAATCCCTGTCCTAGGTCGTCATCTGGCAGTAGTTTGTTAGTTGGGGGGCGGGATGACTCTGCCTGAAACAGATGTGCTTTCTGCATCTCAGCTGGATGAACCAGAAATGCTGACAGATGAGCGTCTTTCCCTGTTTGACTCTAATGAGGATGGATTTGAGAGTTATGAGGATCTGCCGCAGCACAAGATTACAAACTTCAGGTGAGCTGCAGTCAAAGTTCTGTTTGATATATCTGCTTAACCTAAGGTTTGAGAAGAAACAATTACAGCTATGTATTGCAGGACAATCACTCTGCTCCAGACAACCCTATAGATGCCAGTTTTGCTTGTAGTCTGCAGCACTATTACAGCTCAGTAGAAAATGATAGTCATTCTTATGAGGATACATTTGAATTGGAAAGCCTTTTCTTTTTTTTTTTAAATTCATCCCATTTTTAATACATATAGCACTTCTATTTCAGCCATCAAGTTTAGGCCTATTATCTTATGTGTTGCAGTGTCTATGACAAGCGGGGCCACCTTTGTCCATTTGACTCTGGACTAATTGAGAAGAATGTGGAGCTCTACTTCAGCTGTGTTGTCAAACCCATCTATGATGACAATCCTTGCATGGATGGTAGGAAACTAAAATTAAGTGCATTGAAATTGATGTTTTCTGTCCGACTTTAAAGGATTGTCTGAATACCTGCCCCCAACAGGTGGTGTCCCTGCCAAAAAGCTTGGACCCATTAATGCGTGGTGGATCACTGGATTTGATGGTGGGGAAAAAGCACTTATCGGTTTCACTACAGGTAAGCTTTATTTTCTGTTAGCCCCAAATTATTTGCATTATCTTTACAATTTGGTACTAATAGTACATCTCTCCCCAATCTAGCTTTTGCTGATTACATTCTGATGCAGCCCAGTGAGGAGTACGCCCCCACTTTTGCATTGATGCAGGAGAAGATTTATATGAGCAAGATAGTGGTAGAATTCCTCCAGAAGAATCCTGATGCTACTTATGAGGACCTTCTCAACAAGATTGAGGTGGGATTTTGTTACTGTACAGATTTACAGATTTCTCTACAGATTTATTCACTTTTAGCCAGATTATCCATTTTGGAGGTTCTACAAAATTTGGTCACGCTTTGGTATGATACTGCACACATAATGTGGTGTGCAGTATCAGAGTGACACAGCTTTGGATTTAGTATAAAATTCATATATAGAAGATCATAAAGTCAAAGGTTTCAGTGAATATAGGCAGACTGATCAGATTTCGGTTTACAAATTCAGAATTAAAAAAAAACTCTTCTTTAAATAAGATTTGATGCCCACCCTGATGAGTGGGCATCAGGGTGGTGCTGATGTACAATGTCTTGGTATACATTAGGACAACTCAATGGACTGATCCCAGAATACAAATGCATTTTACGGAAGGGACAAAGCCAGCTATTTTTCCTAAGTAGGCTCATATCCATGTCTGCACTAAGATGCTACACATGTTTTACTAGTCAGTGGTTGCAAGTGCAATTTATGCTGCTGTCTGCTGGGGAGGCAGCATCAATCAAACTTTATTTGTATAGCGCCAATCATAATCGCGGATTATCTCTAGGCACTTCACAATTCAAGGCGGAAATCTTATGACTATCAGATGAGGATCTAAAATGGCTGGATCAGTGATTGGAGGGAGGCTGATTCACTGGGGACTGTGGTGGACAGATGCACAAGAAGTTGGAGAACCTGGCTAGACCACCCTATTCACCTCATTCTGTCCCAGCAGGGAAGCTGCTGCTGCAGATGATTAACATCACTACACTGCAGGACTAAATGTCACAGGAATTTCTTCATCGCCATCTGACAACCACAGCTAATGGCAGACAGAAATCATTGTAGTAATTTTAGCTTGTGGGTTGATTTTTCTTTTTCTTTTTTTTGTCTTTAAATTTCACCCCTAAAAGGATAAAGTTCTTCCAATACTAGAGTCTGTAATCTGTCTATAGAAGTTCAGCAAGTCAAATGGGACATTTCAGACAAATTTAAGTCTTGATTGCACAAATTGAAGACGTGAACATTTCTTCTTTCCACTCCCAGACAACTGTACCTCCTGCAGGGCTAAACTTCAATTGCTTCACTGAAGACACACTCCTGCGTCATGCCCAGTTTGTGGTGGAGCAGGTGGAGAGCTATGATGAGGCCGGGGACTCTGACGAGCAACCCATCATTGTTACTCCTTGCATGAGGGACCTCATCAAACTTGCAGGAGTCACTTTGGGGAAAAGGTATAAAACCAAAGATGATTGGGTAGAGACAACTAAAGGCAAAATTTACAACTTTTATTCTTAATCTTTTAGAGGGAACTCTATTCAGGCTGTTATTCCATTATAATCTGAATCTGCTGCCAGTCATTAAATGTCAGCTGGCTGTAGCTTCTTTACATAATGTAACTTAACTTTCTATGCCATCTACTGGTTGGTGTGAAAACAAATTTAAATGCTATACAATTCATTTTCATAAATATATGCTAATCTTAGCTTTATTTTGCACTAGCTTAAGTATTCTAATATAAAACTGCTTCAGCATTTGAAGTGTTTCTTTTTTGCTGTATTACAGCGCTGCTTGTTTTCCCTAATGTCTAACATTCCTTTGACATTTCCTAATGCAGCATGCTGCTGTACTGGTAGGTAGGCCTTGCTGTAAATGCATTCTTAGCTTGTATGGTGGTGTGTTTAGTGTGAAGCATTTAGAAACTATATCAACTATATCAAGAACATCTTACCAGAGTTCACGCTGGATTCCTTTTTTGGCTTTACATTGTGACTTTAATTTCTCTGGCATATTTTGAATTCTGGGCATATGTTTATACATCAGTCAGCGTCCCAACATCACTGAAACAATTTGAAACTGGCTACACTCGAGACAGGCCACAAATGATTTATAAAATAAATACTAGAGTTAAAATACTGAAAACTGCTATTGGCATAATGGATTAAACTATGGAGGAATTACAGCATTGCATAGAGCACACATACTAGTTCATTTACCCATGAGCTTTTTGTAGTCTAGGATGTTTGAGGGCATCTCCTGATGCTGTAAACTGACATTAAACTAAATCTTGCTAAATATCTTATTTAAAATGATTTGAAGAATCATTTTGGTCTGTTTTACTTATGGGCAACTTGCACAATCAGAAAACAAATGTAGATGACATGACTTGAACATACTTGCTTAGTCTTTAGGTATAACTCTGTTTTCTCTGCAGGACAGAATGTGAGATCTTTATTGG
Source organism: Pseudamia nigra (assembly GCA_029823295.1). Taxonomy (NCBI): domain Eukaryota; kingdom Metazoa; phylum Chordata; class Actinopteri; order Kurtiformes; family Apogonidae; genus Pseudamia; species Pseudamia nigra. The sequence continues at coordinate 1,467 of JAQQAE010003186.1, read as the reverse complement.
TCATTTGCATCTAACGGGAACTCTGCCTTGTACATTTTTACTGTCTGTCTGGTTTTGTTTGCTTGTTTCTTATATTGCATGGCCTGATGCTGTGGTGATTTGACAGCCAGAGGCTTTATAATGTCATCGCTCCACATATCAGGTAGTTATGCCAAAGCATATGTTCCCTCTCCTGAATCTGAACTTTATTTTCATCAGGAGAGCTGCTCGAAGACAAGCCATTCGTCATCCAACAAAGATAGAGAAGGACAGTAAGGGGCCAACTAAAGCAACCACTACCAAGCTTGTATACCAGATTTTCGATACCTTCTTCTCTGACCAGATAGAGCAGAATGATAAAGAGAGCAGTGGAGTCAAACGACAACGCTGTGGCGTCTGTGAAGTGAGTGCAAGCTGAAATTTCAACTTTAACAGCTGCAACTGACAAATGTCAATTCAGCAGTATCAGGACAGCATTTAATAAAAGACCCTCATCAGCAATGAAAATCTATTCTTTGGTGTTTTTTAAGGTATGCCAATCTCCCGACTGTGGAAAGTGTGCAGCTTGCAAGGACATGATCAAATTTGGAGGGAGTGGCAAAAGCAAACAGGCTTGCAAGCAGAGACGGTGAGTTTAGCACTTTCCATCAACACACAGAAGAATGTTGCAGAAACTTGGATTTACTTGTACTGTACTACTGTAATGTCGTGATGTGTTATGCCCACATCCTTGGAGTTGTCCAACATACATTCTTCTGTTTAGATGCCCAAATCTGGCTGTAAAGGAAGCTGAAGATGATGAGAACATTGAGGAAGATGATATTCTGGTGGAGAGGACCAAAAAAGATACTCAAGCTAAGAGGAAGAAACAGAACAAGTGTCGAACAACATGGATAGGAGACCCCATTAAGGTACTAGTCCTCCCGTGTTAGAATCCAGAAGAAGCTTTTAACTCTCAAGCAACTTCTTTCTATTCTGTGTATCTCTTTCCAGACTGAGGGGAAAAAGCAGTACTACAAAAAAGTGTTGGTTGATGAGGAATTGCTGCAGGTGGGAGACTGTGTGTCAGTTTTATCAGAGGACCCGTCTATTCCTCAGTATCTTGCAAGGTGTGATATTTTTAAAAGAATTGCCTTGGGATGGGAAAACGTTTAATCACTGGCCTTTTATTCACCTGACACTGTTCTTTTCTCAGGATCACATCACTGTGGGAGGATGCCAGTGAAAAGATGTTCCATGCACACTGGTTTCTCCGTGGAATTCACACAGTGCTGGGAGAGTCCTCTGATCCCCTGGAGGTCGTCATTGTGGATGAGTGTGAAGACATGCTGCTTAACTATGTGCAAGGCAAAGTAAACATCACATATAAAGCCCCGTCTAACAACTGGTTTATGGAGGTGGGTTCATTTGGCAGTAGGCATGAGAGTTGATGTAATTAAGATGTCTTCATTCTTCTCAGTCTTCAGTCTGCCATCAGTTGTGGTGTTG
>JAQQAE010003185.1:0-20668 GCA_029823295.1 Pseudamia nigra | reverse complement strand
TGAATGAAAATGAATAAAAATGATCAAAATATTTTTAAAAAAATAGCAAAAAAGTAGACCAAAAACTTTCCAAAAATAATCAGGGTAATGAATCAAAATTCAGAAAAATGAAAAAAAATAGCAAAAACATATACAAAATGAACAAAAATTAGCTTTAAAAAAATCCTAAATTTCACAAAATATCAAGGAATTTAACAGAAAAATGCTTTAAAGAACAAAATTAACAAATATATATTTTTAAAAATGATTTGAGAATGACCTAAATAATAAACATAATGAACATAATAAAATAATAACAAATTGGTGTTAACATGTTGCCAGATAGCGATATATTTCAGGTGGGACATACAAGGTTTGAATATTTATTGCGGCTCTAGACACATATTTTCTTGTTCCCTCTGTCCAAAAATGACTCTTTAAACTGTAAAGGTTGCAGACCCCTGCCCTAACCCTGTCCACGTGGTCTCACACCTAAATTCAATCCAACTGTAACCTGTGTGTGTGTTGTGACCAAACACACTTGAAGCAGGTGTTCCAGCTGATTATAACTACATGCTAAAAATGAAAAAGACACTGAGGTACATGTGGTGTTTTGTAAGAAATGGCATTCGAGTGGGCTGTTCCAGGAGAATAATCCTCCTCTGTGTTTCTAGTAATCAGCAATGTTTCTGTCTGATCACTGCTTCGATTTACAGACAACATATTCAAGGCTCAAGTGGCCATTTTCTCTAAATACATCTTAAGACCTGTTTTTGTAGCAGCCTGAGCTTTCCCATCCTGTCCTCCTCTGAGAAAAAACAAAGTGTTCCGAGTGAAACAATAAAGACATGGCACAAGCAAACACACGCAGTGCTTACCTGACTGTGTGCAGTCAGCAGTGGTGCAGATTTCATCTAGAGAACAAGGCAAAAGCAAGCAACAGTCAGTGAGATTTTTGCAGTCATCAGTCATGATGTGCAGCTTGTACTCTTACCATTCTTCCTTTCTCTCTCTCTCTCTCTTAACCTTTTCATACATAATGCTCTAATAATATGTGTTACTTTGCTCTCACAGAACAATTAAGGAAGCTATTTATACAACAAAACCTGCCATAATCACACACACACAAAGAAGCTGTTAAAACACCCCTTCGCAGGTGAATTGGTGACAGGCCCTGCAGTAGTGCACAGTCAGGTAAAATCACAAAGTCATTAAGATTTTTATTTCCTGACATGGCACCTTTACATTTATCAGCTGTGAACGAGATAATATCAGATAAATATACAGCCCATGTAATGTGCAAACAACAGGGTTCCACGTGTCACTACACTGCAATAGCTGCCAGCCAGAGGTGTGTAGAGTACACAGAGACAGTGCTCTGGTAAGAGTATTATGTTCTAATTATAATGACTCAAACAGAAGTACTCATAAACTCGAGTAAAAGTACAAGAGGATCTCATAAAAAACTACTCTAGTACTGAGTAAGTTCAAAACATAGAATTTATTACAGCATAATATACTTAAATATATTTGAATTTAGTTGATTATTTTTGATCATTTTTCCTTTTTTGTTACTTAAATTTATTCTATAATTTTGTTCATGTTTGTTAAGTTACATGGTTATTTTCATCATTTTTGCTCCTTTTCTGCCTTATTCAATTTAGTTTTGTTCATTTTTGGGAACATACTTATTTTCATCATTTTTGCTCATTTTGGTGCTTTGTTAATTTTGTCGATTTACTTGATTCCTTTTTAATTAATTATTTTGTTAATTTTATGATTTCAATTTTTACTTTAGTCTTGATGTAACTAAAAGTAAAAAGTACCCTGCAAATCAATTACTTTCTGTAGTACTATTCTTTTTTTAGAACACTATTCAAGTTTTCAAAGTATTTGAATTCAAGTATTCAAAGAGTACTAAATGAGTACTACCCACTTTTGTTATCAGGTGTGTGCATTCTTCATTTCCTGATTCTCACCCATGTTACATGTTAATAATTCACCTGCGGATCTATAAACAGGTATTTATTGACTTGTTGATGCGAATCGTCTACTAGTACATAGGTTTTCTTGTGACACGGCACAGGCTGATTTTAAGCAGCCATATTTCAGATGAATTACTGTATTTCTGTGTCAATGTGATGGATCTGACATACGATACAAATTCAGAAGGAATGTAAACAACAGTCAGGCTATTAATAACTGGGAAAACTCAAGCAACACAAATGTATAGTGTTCACTTAATGAATAGTGAATTTGATCTGAAACACATTTGAGTGGTTTTCCATGGCTGTGGGGTTTTACAGGGTTTGGGAAAGTCTGCTTGATTTCACCTTGTCCATTTTCCAGAGGTGGGTAGAATACTCACCTTTTACTCTTCACATTTGTGATTGAAAAGTGTACTTCTAATCCAATTACATTTGGCCTCAACTTAATGAGTAGGAGAAAAAGGTTGCAAGTTAAAAAAATGAACAAAATCAAGTAAGTTATCAAAATGAATAAACAAAACAATAAATGATTGAAATTTACAAACAAAATCACTAGATGAAAAAATAAGCACAAAATGAGTAAAAAAATGAACAAAATATGTAACAAAGCAAACAAAACAAGAAAACTGAACAAAAACTCATTCTAGTAATCACTATAAAAGCAATGTAACAGCAAATTATAAAATTAACATAATAAGCACAAATGAACAACATACAGTACACGAGAAATTGAACAAAAAAAATCATAATAAGCAACAATCAAGTAAATTAACAAAAATGAGAAACAAAAATCAACAAAATGATAAACTCATTTACTCTTGCTCACGTACTTATGTTTGAGTACTTCCACTTCTGCTTGAGTCACTAGATTTAGAAAGTAATCATACTTTTACTCGAGCACTGTTTCCGTTTATTCTACACACCACTGCCGTTTCAGTGAGCCATTTGGTACGACCGCCGACATTTGGAATGGGATACAAGTCACACTTTTCTTTCTAAAATGTAAAAAAAAAAAAAAAAAAACATTACTTTGAGGTACTACACAAACATAAAAGTACAAAAATCACAAAATGACCTCTCTGCTTTTTTTCTCTGTGGTTATACTTTTGCACCGTGTGCTACAACACAGCTCAAGTGTCTTTTTCACGTGAACCTAATACTAAAGTCCTGAATAGCCCTTCATGCTAACCATTAAACAGGAATTCAGTTGTGCAAGATGGTCAGCACATATAAACTGTTTACTGCGGCAATTTCCCCCAAAAAAATCATTAATTTAAAACTTCTCACATCTCCAGTAACTATTGGAATGAATGCACATTTTGGTTTCACACCAGACAGTGTTTATAGAACCAGTCACATTGATTTATTTGAAATTTGGCTCTTTTTAAGTTCCTCTTTTTTGTAGAAGTTGTCAGGTTTTCAAAGAAAAGGGAGGACGCAGATGCAGACTTGGAGGGGAAAAAAATATTTAACCAGAAAAACACTTACAGGTCAAACATGAGGTGTCCAAAAGGCAAACATTGAAAAGCAGGGAATGCATAAGAAGACAAAAGAAGCCAGAAATGGGAAGATGAACACAAGGAAGACACTGGAACTGACAAGGAATAAAGGGGAGGCGAGTGGTATATATAGAGAATGTAATTACTGAATGGGCTGCAGGTGAGTGTGGGGTCAGGACCATGACGGGAGGGAAGCTGCAGGTGAGAGGTGGAGGAGGGGCCAGAGGGGTGGAAAACTACTGTGAGGTGAGAAAGACGGACGGGGTCATCAAACGGGACACAGGTGTGACAGAGAAAAGAGGAGGGAAAACGCAATCAGACAGGAGGAAGTGAAACGACCCGGATCACACGAGGAAGGGGATTTCCAAAATCCGTGACAGAGGTGGGGACACTAGTTTCACTGTGTGCGTTCATACAATATTTCCAAGTCAGCGATGAATGCATATATGCACTCACTGGCCACTTCATTAGGAAAACCTGGTTCGTACTGGGTCGGGCCTCCTAGTTAGCATGAGACGGTACACTGTGGTCATAAAGGGATGGAAATGGTCAGCAGCAACACTCATGTAGGCTGTAGTGTTTAAACAATGCACACTTACAACTAAGGTTCCCAAAATGTGCCACCATCAGCAGACTGCAGAGTTGATCAAAGGGAGGATGGATCCATGCTTTCACGTTGCTTATGCTAGTCATTACCATAATTTCTGCATATTGCAGCGAAAATAGAGACTCACCAGACAAAGCAATATTTTTCCAGCCTTTTACTGAGTCCATTTGAATTGTAGTCTTAGTTTCCTGTTCTTAACTGACTGGAGTGTCACCACCTGTGATCTTCTGCCGCTTTTGCCCATCTGCTTCAGGGTTTGACATGTTGTACATCCATAGCTGCTCTTCTGCCTTATTCATTAGTCACCAGTGGCCATTTGAGTTACTGTTGCCTTTCCACCAGCTCAAACCAGTCTGACCATTCTTCTCTGACCTCTGGCATCAACAAGATATTTTCATCTGGAGAACTTTTGCTCACTGGATATTTTGTCTTTTGCAGACTATTCTCTGTATACCCTAGAGATGATTGTGTGAAAATCCCAGGAGATCAGCAGTTTGTGAAATACTCAAATTACCCCATCTGGCACCAGCAACCATGCCATGTTCAAAGTCATGTAAATGACCTTACTTCCCCTTCAGCAGGCTGTCTTATTCTTAAATGCACTGAATTTCTTCCATGTAAACTGATGATTAGCTATCTGAGTTCACGGGTTATGTTAACAAGTGTACCTATTGAACTGGCCAGTGAGTGTACGTATATGTTTCTATGGTCACAAGCACACATGACAGGTCAGCTGACCCATCGACTGTTTGCGGCTTCTTCCCACTTACCTGATTTCTGCGTGGCAAAGAGGATGATGAGTGCAACAATGACAATGAAGAGCAAGGACACAATAGTAATCAGGCCAATCTCCAGGGATGTCCAGCGGGGCTTTTTAGCCGACTTGGGGGGGTTGGTCTCTGTCATTCTCAGGTCTCCTCCTTCAGCTTCCAGCTGTATCGACTCACCTACACAAACATGGAACAGAAGCAGAAGAGCTGAAATGATTTATCAAGAAGCTGGCAACTGAATTATCAACAAATCTGAAGGTTGATTCATTGTTTATGTCAAGTCAGAAGTCTACTTTTACTTCTAGTTTGGAGCTGTTGTTTAGACAAAATTAATTTTAAGATATATTTACAGCCAAGTAGAAATTTAAAGAAGAGGAGCCGAGGAGCTCTGTCAGATGAATTAATGAAAATGCCTATCCTTGATTTCCTTCATTGCCTTGTTTTCTTTTTTTTTTTAGCTTTTCTAACTAAAAATTCACTCAACAAAATGCATGTTTTACTAATAATAAAATTACATATATGAAGGAGCAAAGGCATGTCATGCAAATCAGGCTGCAGCCATTTTGTGATTAATCTGTCAGTTATTTTTGTGATTGATTAATTAATCATTAAGTCAGTGTTTTCTGGTTTGGCCCATAAGATAGTCAGGATTAACATAGAATTTTCAACTTACACAAAACTAAAAGTAAGTATTGTGTATACAGACCAAAAATGTACAAGAATTTTTTTTCGTGATATTTCATGAGAAAATGATTTTAATATGTTCCCACTTTTTGTCCATTTTTGTTTTCTGACACTTGCAGTGATTCATCAATTAGATGACTATTAGATTCTTTGCTTGTTTTCAGTTTTGCCTACATTTTAAAGTTAAAATTCTAGCAATAACCTGAATATCTTATGGACCAAACAAGATATTTGACAAAACACTGACCTAATGATCTACTGTATCAGTTAATCATAAAAATAATTGACGGATTAACCACAAAATAGCCAACGGCTGCCGCCCTGCTTTGGAGGCATGTTTTCTTTCATTCACATATCTCATTTTGATATTAGTAAAGCATGGATTTTTTGTTAGAAGATAAAAAAGAAAAACACTGAGAGTATGGCGATGATAGGAAACCAAAGAAAAATATATACATTCGTCTGTAAACCAGTCTTGGTGTAAAAAGGTGAGATCAACAGAAGTTCTTACCCTCTGGTGACAGTACACTTCAGACAAAAAAAGCACGCTTCTGAAGAGCAGAAAACAAGAGAGACCTTTCCTCTGCTCCTCACTATTCTCGGTTGTTTTCCTCTCTGGGGCCAAGTGAGAACTTTACAAAGTTCATGTAACAAGCAGTTAAGTCTATCTGTGAAGGCAATTAATCCTTAATCCCTTACCGACGCTGCACACACTCAAACACTCAGACAAACACACACACACACATATCCACGGACATGCTCTCACACACATTTACAGGCTGGTGTCATGAGGCATTTGTGCAGATGGGTGGGTCTCTGTGCATGCTGGCTCAGATGAGCGAGCAGCACACAGGACAAAGTCTCGTAGCTTCGTTTGAACGAGTAGGGAGTCAGAGATACATCCCATCCCCAACTGTACACACACACATCCATATGCATCAGTTTCATGCATACGTGTCCATGGTCATGCTGATTCCGAAATTCCCTTTCACCTCTCTTGTGACTAAACAATAGCTTAGGTAAAGTCAGCTCCTCTGGTTACAGTCATTACAGCCTGGTAATTCATAGCCATTACTGTAAACATCAACAGCTCCCGACAGGCTGCCTTTCCTCCTCCACACCAGCGCTGCTGTACTTCACAATCAGTTATAAGATCTAAGTAAGCAATAGCTCTGCGTGTACCAGACACATTTCCTTTTGCATAGGTTTTGTTTGAACTATATGTTTTTATAAGAGATAAACTGAGTAAAGAGAGGCGGTCCAGTAGCCAGTATGACACATTTTATGTTACTCAAACCCTCACTCCAGCTGCAGGAAACTTTTTGTGTGTCCCTCTGCTTTGAAACCATGTGTGGATGTCAGCCATGAAGAGGCTTTACATTACATTTGATCACTCGAATCCTTGCATGATGCACGCCAAGAAGGGAATGCCTGAAATATACATCAAAAATGGAATGGACATAAAGTTGGAGTGAAGGGAGAGAGAGGGGAGAAAGAAAGGTGCAAAAACAGATTGGGACACAAAGAGGTCCTAAATCATTTTAATTGACGCCCTCACAGTGTGCTAAGACATGTTAGGTATGAATCTGAAGGAGCCCATACTTTATGTTCTTCATGCTATTCTTATATGTACTGTATCATCAAGTTATTTTTGTTCTCACTCATCAATATTGCCTATGCTTACACACCTTTCATGTCATGTGTTTAATGTGGATGTCTTTAAAGTTTGTTGGATTCTGTGAAAGGAAGGCATGATGTGTCTGTTTAATTTGTAATGCGAGCAGTAATTTCCATGCTGCTGATACAAGGCACTGCATCTGTTCGCTTTGACATTTCATAATAGTGATGATGGTGTTTTATTTTCTTCTAACTATTGCTGCTACGACTGCATCTGTAAAAATGGAATGGAGTATAAGTCACTCTCTTTTGCGCTCTCCTTCCATCTGTCTTTCATGATATATCTGAAACATAAACAGCTCACATGTCTTGTGAGACCTCACAAACCCCTTTAAAATTAAAGCCGTTATTCATTGAGACACTTGAAAACATCCATACACACCAAGTCAACTTGACTACTTCCCTCAAGTCAGTATTTTACAATCTACATGTGAGCCATGAAAATGTCACGTAACAAATAGAGTTTGAACGAGTACTGAAATGTGGCCTACTTCAACTTAAAATAACACCTTCTCTGGGATAGGAGTTTCACAAGTGGGCCTATAGGTGCACACTGAAGATGAAAATCACTTTCAAATCATTTTGCTGGATGACAGTTGAAGACCTGTGGTGCTATGCATGGAGCACATCTCTCAAATACTTTGTTTATTGTATGAATGCGAAAAGAAAATGTAACTTTTAAAAGGGCATGTTACCAAAACCAACAAAATACCATGTCCCTGCACCTTGAAATCCTATAACCATTTATTCCAGAAGAGCCTCGGCAGGAAAAGAGACTATATGACTGAAGATGAAAGTATTTTGTGATGGTCAAAGGCTTTTAAACTCAAGTGATGAAAAATATTCCGCTGCAGCACACACTGTGATTCGTAACCGTGTTAAGACGCACCTTCATTCATGCCAGCTCCCCGTCTCCTGTTGCATGTTGGGAACTCCAACGAGGTGTCATGATCAACTAGTGCACGCTGCCCCGTGTCACCCAACCGGCTGGCGCGCACACGCACGAGCAAAAAATAATGTGATGCACACACACGCACACATACGCAGACGCACACAGATGGCACCGCGTTTTAAAAAGCGCTCGGGTGCGTGAACGACTTACCAGATGTGTCAGGAAATTTTCGGTCGATGATATATATGGGCATCACATCCACTGATCAAACATCTATCAAATCCACAAAGGGAGCGCGAGCTGCTGATCGATGTGTTCCAGATGATCTGTTTGCTTCACCCAGGATTTCAACAAACCACAAAACGATCCCGCCTCTCTCTCCTCTCCTTCTTCCTTCAGCTTTCTGTTCTAGGAGTGCACATTGACACAAACACACCTTACTGTACCACATCTACCCAGAGAGGTCCGCCGAATTCAGATGAGCCATCGGACTCCTGCGTGTAGCGCAACCGGTCAAGTGTGCGATCCACGGGGGTGAGATCTTCTGTGGAAACAGCCTGTGACATACAGTGAAGTGGGCTTGTGGAGTTCCCTGATCACCGCGTCTCCGCGCTCCGTGTAAGGGCGGCGTTTAGAAGTGTCACTGTCACAGGTGCTTAAGTAGCCGCGCTCCGGGCGCAGGTTCCGCTGTGATGGAGCGGGACATTTTCATGAACTCATAACAATCCCAGTAACTTTCAAGTATATTCCTCAGGCTAGACATAAAGAGCGCTCAGATGTGTGCAGACGGGAGAGAGAAAGCAGACTGTTGTATATTAGGGTGAAACTGTTTAGATATTTGTATGGATATTCATGTGGTAACAGTTGTGTTATTGCTTTCATACTTTTTGGTCTTAAAAATGCAAGAATAGACATACAACCCCAATTCCAAACAGTTGGGATGTAAATGAAAACAGATTGCAATGATTTACAAATGTCATAAACTGATATACATGTATTTTATTCCCAGTAGAACTTAAACAACAGATGTTGAAAATGAGACTTGTGACCATTCACGTAAAATATTAGCTCATTTTGAATTTTGATGGCAGCAACAAATCTCAAAATTGTTGGAACAGGGCTACATATTCAATTTAGGACTACATATGAAAACTGCCTGGGTCTGATTTGTGCTGTTTAGACTGTCATAAAAGATATGGGTCACATATGGCAAACAAATCATATTTCACCTGCAGTCTGAGCATAGCCTAATTAGGTTAACTGTCAACAGGTCACAAACATGACTGGGAATGAAAGGAGCATAGATTGATACATGATTTTAGGAGAATCTGACAAAAAAAATCAGCAGTTCCTGTTTTATCAAAAGGAGTTAACGAGTCAAAAACTAATAGTGTAAATTTGTTATTATTAAAAAAGGGGAAACACTCATGTTGCTCTGTTGGCTGTAGAAAATATTGTAAATGAAAATTGTGGCATTCTGGTAATGGGCATGACCAAAATGGTTGAGTAAATAACTAATATGTGAAATATACATTAAATAGTCAAGTCCAGTCTGTTTCATGAAATGGTAAGATGTCGCATTGAGTACCTTGTAACTCCTACAGTAGGTAGAAAACTATTTCAGTGAAGATTTTGTTGTACAATATGGCTACAACGTGCACTATCCTTCAGTAAGAAGACTTTAACTTCAGGTACAACATACAGTAACTGTAACTTTGTCATTAGATATTATAATTTACTGTACTTCAACACTCTTTCATAGACACCAAAGTAAAGTAAAAGGTATTTCCTGTTAAAGTAATTAGTACAGTCAGATGATGGGTGTACAAGTAAAATATGGCTGTGAAGTTTAGAAATAGAATGTATTAAAGCACAGGATGAAAACAGAGGTTTACCAGAGGAGAATACTCCTCATCGTCACATTGTTGTGGTGCATCAAACTGACGTTACTGATGTACATTTATGTTCAGAACATTTTAAGATGTGGTTGTATTATTATCAAGCCAAAACACACATCATGCCTCTTTTTTCAATGCCTTGACTTTGACTACACCCTAAGCGTCTCATCTAGCAGTAAGACTCCATCTCTGGATGTGAGCTCATTACAGGTTCATTATCAATAATGCAATTTAAACATAAAAGAGAAATGCCGGGAAACCTGTTTCAGTGTCATCCCACGCACACCATTTATGTTTCATTTCATTTGGTATTGAACAGTTTGATTGCTCTCCAAGGAATTTCCGTCAGTGAGCTCTTTGAATGGCTAGGAGGCTGAAATGATAGCAGATTTCATGATAGCTACCGTACATGTCTGTGCAACTATGAAATACTCACACATTTTTACTCACCCCTGCTATACCTAAAACTCTTCACCAGTTCCTAATTCACCGTTTGAACTCTGTTAGCTGTAATTTAACAGTCTCTTTTTAGAATACATATGTAAACAGATACAGACATACTTATACTTTGACTGAATGTTTAGAATATTTCTCAATGAAAACAATGAGTGCCAAGCAAGGTTTACAGACACACACATGTAGCCAGTAGTAACATGCACACTGCGTCAGTAGCATTTTGGCACAAACCACTTCTGTCTGATTCAGCAGATGTGGTTTTAGTTGGAGTAGTAATGACGGTTGGTTCTGTAAAACAATCACCACAGGAGTGTAAAGTAAACAGACACAGTACTCAAGTAAAAGTACTATTTCTTACTGATTATAATGACTCAAGTAGAAGTGCTCATAAAAATTTGTGCTTAAATAAGAGTAAAAGAACGTGCCAAAAATTACACAACTGGTGAGGAACTTTATAATGCTGGGTTTAGTTCAGCCTGATATATTGTGTCACACATTTTTCCCTAAAAAACTACTCAATTACATGGAATCGAGTAAATGTACTTGAGTACTACCCACCTCTGACAACCACTACATGTGACTGATTATAAAACTTTCAAATGACAGAAGTGTTTTCTGATCAACAGTAGCCACGTACCTCAATGTTTTCTAAAGAACAGGAAGAAACCACTGTGACTAATAAGCAACACTGTACACCGTGAACATATGTTTATGAATCACAGTAAGTTTGTAACATCATTGTGTCTTTTTTATCAGAAGACTGTTTTACTGATGTATTAATTTTTTATGAACAGTGTATCTTCACAGGAATTGAGATATGAAGGGTATGTGGTTTGATCAAGGTCATCCAGATGGACTGTTCTGTCTGCACCTCCCTTCAGGAACTGTCAGGGGAGTAACTCTCCTATCAGCAACAGACGGGTTGTCCAGTTCTGCTCATTCTGCTTCCAGTCTAGATAAACACACACACACGCACACACAGTCTAGCACCAAAGCAGAGGACCGTACAAATGCACCCACACAGATGAGGCCTAGCATACACTACACACACATTAATCACTTCACTGTTGTCACTCAAAGTGAAGGGCTTTCAGACTGAAGTTTGAGACTGTCATAAGGCTCAAGAAGAGGAACAGAAGAGGAAAAATTGCTGCCAATGGTCAGCTTGTCCTGACTGTCACACACAGTCCTGTATATTCAGGTTTGTATTATTTATCTGGAATTTGGAAAATGATAGATGATAATTTGGGTGTGACCAGAAAAAAAGAACTGCTCGGGAATCATTGCTGTTTTCAGCCACTGCAGTGATTTTGGTGACACAAGATGAAAACAATGAGTGATTCAACATTAGTAAAGTGCACACATGGAATATGTTTGCAAGCAAGGCTGAATAAAGGCTTTGTACACGCACAAGGGTTTTTCTATTGATTAATGTTGCATTCATTCTCTGGAGAACTACCCTTACTTTAACTCAAAACACTATTTTCTACAAATACATCAGAGTCATGAACCTAAATTGTCTATGTTTACCTTGTATGCAATATTTTTTTTTCTCTAAGCAGAAGCTTCTGTGCACGTGTTGTTACAGCCGGCCTAGGGGTTACCGCATGTAACATATATTGTGATGCTAGACTTCCCTCTTTCCCGAACCCAAGGAGAACCAGTGCTCACAGAAAGTGCAGTCCAAGCAGTAAATTTATTTACACAAAAAAATAAATACAACTTCAGGATGAGCACAGCCAAAATAACAACCATTCCTAACTAGCCCTTTCCCCACACAGCTAAATTACCTAACGAGAACAAAAAGAAAAACAAAATACAGGCTTCTTACCTGAACTCCCTAAACATAAACAGGAGTCTCTTTTAAATGCATGTGAAATACCTACGTTTGATGAGTAATGATGGGTAATTAGTTCGTTTTTCACTGTGCAATACATCTTCTTGTGTGTTCATTGTTATTGCTTTTATGACTAAGACTTGAGCATCTGTGATTTTCAACTTACAATAAGTGCAGACATTTCCTTTCATCAGTCATTAACCCCTGTTCTTTACTTGTCTGCACTTGTTTTGCCATGCTGAGTGGGTATCTTAGAAGCCTGACGAGGTGGAATGGAATGGCAGGTAAGCGTTTTATGTAGATCAGATAAACTGGTAACAACAGAAAAACTGTAAGATTGAAATCCTGTGGAGCAGCATGCACACTGCGTACACTGATGATAGGAGCATTACAGTTTCATCTTGATGTTTTATGGTTCTCAGGCTCCTTTATCCACACATTGTTTAATTTTTATCTTACGCCTGAGTCCATGTTGAAAGTATACAGACACAAAACATCATACAGTTTTGATTACAATGCCTTGATCTTCTCTCTTCTTGCAACTGCATGAGAAATTTTAATTTTTAGGACACTGAACCAAAATACAAAGGCAGCACTTAAAAATGCAGTATTTTGGAGAAAGGGTTGTTCCAATCTTTTCAAAACGTTGTGCATATTTAACAAGGAGTACATTCAACTTAAACTCAGAACAAAAATCCAAATACTGTTCAATCAGTGAAGTAAGCCAATAAAAGAGATAATCCCCACACCAGACAGTTGTGGTATTAAGAGGCAATACAGAGTCAGAGTGGCAAGATGAAAAAATAATAAATTTGGAAGTGCTGCGTTTATATTTTTGTTCAGTATATGTCCACTTAATGTTACTATGGACTGAATTTTCAGTTGTGTTTCCATTGTGATTTCCATTTTCTTCTATTATACAGTCAGTGTATGTTTCTGTTTACTACTTACAAAAACAGAATCATATAGCAATGAGTCAAATTTTCAGTGCATTACTCGGGTTAAATAATAGTGCCCTCCAGTTTTTCAGTTTCCTAAAACTGCATTGCATTGCACATTTAATCCAGTTAAAAATAGGAGCATTTATACATAACAGAAATGAAATGAAATGTACGTACTCTGATTTTTAAGGAAAAAGGTTGAGGTCGCAGTCAATTTCAAGGTGGTACTGTATGTGTCCATCTAAACATTCAGCTCTATATCACCGTGGACCCAAATTAACCAAACTTGGCAGATGGGTAATCAGGGTGGGGGGAAGCATTACTAAGGCAACCGACACCTCATTGCATATTAACTAGGTCACAATATTTATAATTGCAAAAAGTATTCTGACTTATAGTACCAAAACTGCCACAGCTAGAGGCACCAAATTTTCAATATGTGATAAATTAGATGCCAGGACACCATTCACCAACTGACCTTGTCAGTTATTTTACTTATTATTGCACTTTGACCTACATATGTTTCTAGCTATGAAGTCAGGTTAAAAATGTCATACACCCCTGGCTTATTGGCTATGCTGACTCCAAATATGCTGTCACCTTCAAGGAAAAAGGTCAGGGTCAATTTTACAGTGGAAAAGAGACAGCGATTCATATTTTTCTCCCCTTTTATATGTCATTGTAGACTGATTTCTACTGATGACTCAGTTAGAGTTGATAAAGGTAGTTTAATTACAAAACCAGATACAGAACCACATTTGATCTAAACAAATTCATGCTATGCCTTGATACATTATTTTGTATAGAGAATTACTTAATATAATGACAATGGACATTTTTTGGAGCAGTAATGTTTGGATAACTTTGAGCAGTTTTGCTGTTTTTTGGTGCGCAACTAATGCTGGCGGTTCTAATGATACTATGTCAACATTGCATGTTACTACACAATGTTCACATACTACAGTGTTAAATCCTACAGAAATTTAGTTTTGCAAACTGTACTTTTGAAAGACACAACTGCTGCTTGAATTTTGCTCATAAACAGTATCTTGGCAGTGTGGAAAGCAGTAAACGAATCAGGCCACAGTGGAAAACACTGATGAAATATTATGGGCAAACATCAAATTGAGTAACTTGAGTAACCTGCAATGTTACATAGTTTTTGGTGTTACTTAAGCAACCGTATCTGCCTTTTAGCATGTTGTAATTCACATTGTTTGAGAAGGAAGGATTGGACTCACCTACGTGGTCTCTGTTTTGGGGTTGCAGGAAATTTAGACTGATGTGGTAGATTTGCTCAATCACAAGGGTTTTCAGATGGTAGGGGGTGAGTTAAATATGTGATTGACGTCTGTAATTACAGTGCCGATCACTCTTCTTTTGCAGCTGGTTTTCCAAATGCACAAGCTTGGAAAGTTGCAAAACTATTACATAACAGCATGAGATGGCATCATATCAGTTATAGTGTTTTGATATGCACAGTGAGATGAGAGCTGCCGAAAAAAGGTGTGAATTTCCAATTTTGGTGTTTGTTCCCCCTCTTTTTAGCCTACACAGCTTTATCTCTATCTTGAGGACCCACTGCCATTAGTCACAACTGCCTACCTTCATCCACTGTTTACTTGTCCTATGTATGTGGTGGCAGTGACAAATTGACTCTGACATGTTTTCCTGTTTCTCTCTTTTCACTTTGCTGTTGATATAATAAATACAACACAAACTTGCAATGTAATGCTGGCTTGTAATAACAGTTATATAAAATCAGTATATACTGTAAAATGGCCTTGTTTTTAGCAGTCACAGTAAATTTACTTTAAAGTTCGGCAAGAAATTAGAGAGATCTGAGGATCAATTCCTGCATGTACGGTAAATTTTGTCCACCTGTGCAATCAGATTTCATGTTCCTTATTCCAAATATGATCAAAACTAGGATAGGTCTCATAACTGGGATATTGGTGAGTATGTAATCAGTCGTTCTTTCAGCCACTCCTACCTGCCAGTAGTTTTACAGCCATCTGATTCACATACCTTGTTCAGTAAATACCTGTCATCACACACCATATGTTGCCAGTATGCCATGCATGAGGGTTTTTTTGTGGTTTTTAAACTTCTGCATACATTGGACTCTGCCTTCGCTTCTCCCTTCTACCTTTGTCTTCGACCCTACCAGTGACTCACCTCCCTACATGCCTGCCTACTTACCTTCCTGTCTGTAAATCCTCATAAATTTATTGAAATGCATCCTGTCTGTCCCCTGTATGCATTTCAATCATCTTCCCTGCGTGTGACATGACAGTATGATCTGGACTCAGCCTGTTTGTAAGTCCTTGGGGGGGGATTAAAGTGCAAGAGATATGCCATACACTCAACAAAAAGGGATCAGATCTGGCATTAGTGGCCCGCTTACTTTCTTCAAGGCCTTAGCTAATGAAGATCCCTGCCTTTGCTGAGTTTGAGGGTTTAAATGATAGAGAGCTTTCCTCCCTGAAAAGCCTTCCAGCCTGTGGCTAGCACTTCAGTCGGTAAATTTCGCACTCCAGCCTGCTCTATTTACCCACTCCTGCTGGTGTAGACCCACCTGGCTTTAGTTCTGTTCCTGAGTCTAGCCTGTGTTTATTACCCTGCCTTTTCATCAGCCAGTTTGATGCTAGTAAGATTCTGCCCACATGCCCTACATACCCTAGTTATTGGCTACATTCACTTCTTACATCGAGTCCTGCCATCACACACAACTGCTTTTAAGACCAGACTTATGTGTCATCCTCACTCTTAAGCTAAGTTGAGACTAATGTTCTTTGTTGCTGATGGTTTTGAACTTATGTATGCCTTGGATTCTGTGTCGTCCTAGCTCAGCATGTCTGCATTCTTGCCTGCCTGGTTCCAACATTTGGCTCTTCTAGATCCCGTCCTGTAGTTGCCACCCTGTCGGACAGCAGCTGCTTGGAAGTTATTAACTGAGTCCTTCCTCTCTAGCTGCCTGTGAAACTTGCTGAGTGGATGGTCACATGGCCATGGTGTGTAGGTCACATGAAAAAGATGCCAATGAGCAGGTTAATGCTGAACTGCAGGCAAAATTTCCACATGACTTTTGCTGTAGTGCAAGTATACTCACAGTACCAGTTATTTAGTGCCATCACAAATCAAAATATTGTCCACAATAAGACTTCACCAAATCATGCTGCCCACAAAATCATGAAAACCAAAGAGCTTTAATATTTACTTGCTGACTGTAGAGTAATATTTGCCCTGTTTGCAGAAAAATGCATTTAGAATGTCAAAAAAATATTTTAACATCATAAATACACACAGCAAAGAAGTTGAGTATTATTTTAATCCCTTTTGCAACGGAAATGTTGCTTGAAGGAGTACCACCCAAACCAAGGTGGCGCAGAGCCATACCAATTTGAGTCTCTGGCATTAGCATCCTGTTCTGAGGCAGCTGAGGCTGTAGACGTGGAGAAACAAGAGAAGACGAGAGACCCCTCCGAGTGGTAATGATAAGGATTTGTTTTTGCTACTGGTCTATCCTAATAAAAATTAATGGAGAGAATGAAAGTTAAGTATTCAAGTACAATCCGATCTGAGCCTTAAACCACTATACTAAATATACAGCTTTTAGCTGAAATTTAAGAATTCATTTTTTGTCGTCCTTCTTTAGTTACCCTCAAAATATCTTGTACAACATTCCCATTTTTGTGTAACTTCGCAGCTTACAGCAGTTTGACATTTTGTGTAATCTTTTTAAAAAAAAACTTACCGCATAAGAAAATGAATTAAAATATACTGTAAAGATACAAATGCCAAGCATTTCAAAAAACCTCAGTGACATTTAACAAGCAGATTTGAATGACATTTTTATGCCATGCTCTTGTTTACTCAGTCTCTCTCGTTAGCAAGCACACAGATTACTGATTGACATGCCCACACACACAGACACACACATAGATGCACAAACATATGCATCCACACTCACACACATACCAGTCACTCCAGAAGACTTTCACATGCTGACAGCTGCAGGTCAGGCAGGTTAAGTTTTTACAATACCTTTGATCTGTGGCTTATTGTGATCATTTATCTTGTATTACGCTCTACTTGTGAAGAGATGGTAGCCTAGTATGTGTGTGTGCTTTTCCATCAGTTCCCAAATGTGCCAGGAAAAAGACATCAAGCCCGACAACCTCAATTCCAAAAATAGTTGGGACACTGTGTAAAAGGTACATGTAAATATCACAAAATGTAATGATTTGCCAATAGCGCATAAACAACATATCACATGTTGAAACTGGGACATTTTCCTATTTCATGAAAAATATTAGATCAATTTGAATTTGATGGCAGCAACATATGTCAAAAAAGTTGGAACAGGGACAACAAAAGGCTGGAAAAGTAATTGGCACAAATCAAAAACACTTGGAGCATATGACAACTAGTTTAACTGGCAACATGTCAGAAACATGACAGGGTATAAAAGCAGCATTTTAGAGAGGCAGAGCCTCTCACATGTAAAATGGGCAGAGTTTCACCAATCTGCAACAAACTGTCTAAAAATTGTGAAACAATTTTAGAAAAATGCTCCTTACAGTAAAATTGCAAAGACTTTCAAGATCCCACCATCTACAGTTTATAAACTCAAATAAATCAGAGCATCAGGAGGAACCTCTGTGCACAAGGGACAAAGCTGATGTTCAAAATTGGATGCTTATGATCTTCAGGCCCTTAGGCAGCACTGCAAAAAAAAAACAGGCATGAATCTCTCCTGGAAATCACTGCATGGGCTCAGGAACACTTCCAGAAATTGGTGACTGTGAACTCACATTGCCATAAAATCCACAAATGCAAGTTAAAGTTGTATCATGCAAAGAAAAAGTAAAATGCGAACACGATCCAGAAATGCCGCCATCTTCCCTGGGCCGTGTCCTGTGGACTAAAGAGGAGTGGGACCATCCAGCTAGTTATCAGTGGACAGTTCAAAAGCCTGCATCTCTGATGATATGGGGTTGCATTAGTGCCTATTGAGGGGCCAGCTTACCCATTTGGAAGGGCACCATTGATGCTGACAATAATATGCTTCCATCTAGACAATGTCTCTTTCAGGGGAGGCCTCACATATTTCAGCAAGACAATGCTGAACCACTGCATCCATAACAACAGCATGGCTTCACAAGAGAAGAGTCCAGGTGCTGAACTGGCCTACATGCAGTCCAGATCTTTCACCAACATAAATAATTTGGCACATCATAAAATGAGAAATCTGGCAACAAAGGCCCAGGAGTGTTGAGCAGTTAGAATCCTGAATCAGACAAGAATGGGACAACATTCCTCTACTAACACTCCAGCAACCGGGCTTCTCCCTTCCCACACGTTTACAGACAGTATCAAATTCAAACTGAGACAATTTTCCATGAAATAATAAAATGTCTCAGTTTCATCATCTGCTGTGTTGTTTATGTTTTATTGAGAATAAAATATGTGTTTTGGAAATTTGCAAATCATTGAATTTTGTTTTTATTATTATTGTATTATTATTTTTAGTTGCAGAATGATTGATAATAGCTCCCAAGTTTAACCCTTTTTATTTTTTAATAAATAGCTTGATGTGTCTGCAACTGCTGGTAACTGTCACTTCCACGTTTGTTTGTTCTGGAAGATTTCACAAATGATATTGCACCTACTAACAGAAAATTTGTTAAGAATGCATGGGCTGTGTTTTGTAATACTGCTACCAATTTTTCACAATTACAGTTACACAAAAAGTCATTCTTTAGTGTCAAAATGAAAACTGACTTCAACAAAGTGATGTCAGTTACCGGTAATTAAAAATATATAATGAAAAATAAGTGACGGAATATGTATTCATCCTCTTTAAGTCAATTTTCCATAGATGCACATTTGACTGCCATGACAGCGTTTGGTCTGTGTGGGTAGGTTTCAGTCAGCCTGACACATCTGAACACCACAATCTTTACTCTGTTCTTTGTAAAACTGATTAAACTCTGTCACGTTGGATGGTGACAGAGCTGTGGTTCTGTAGTTCAAGTTGCAGTTACCTTACAGACTGAATCAGGTTTATCCTCATATCTCCCTGTACTTTGCTGTATTCATTCATTCTACCTTTACAAGCCTTCCAGGGTCTGCTGCAGAGAACCATCCCTACAGCTTGATGCTGTCACCACTATGCTTCACAGTGTTCAGAGTGTAGTCTGATGGCCAAAAAGCTCAGTTTGGGTCTCATCAGACCCAAAAGCCTTCTTCTAGTGGACTCTAGAGTCCCCACATGACTTCTGGTGAACTCTACAGGGGTAAAAAAAAGTTTTTTTTTTCTCTTTGACACTCTCCTATGAAGCTTTGATTGGTGGAGAACTTGGCTAACAGTTGCTCTTTCAGAGTTGGTATGTTGGCGTCCTCCCTTGGGAGTCTCTTTCTTTTATGGTCTCTCATTTTGTGAGAACAGCCCGGTCTAGGCACATTCATGCATGTGCTATTTCTTAAGAATTGCTTTAACTGAACTCTGGGGGATATTCAGTGACATGGAAAGGTTTCTTACATCTGTAGCAGGACATGTACTTTTTAGTAACCTTATCTGGGAGTTTTGCTCAGAGTGTTCTTTCCTCATTTGGCCTTTTCACCAACAGGAACTGGCATGGTTCCGGTTCGTGAACCTATTTCTCAATGGCCCCTTTTACACTAAATGAACCATGGTTCTCAAACAGGTGCCATTCAGGATCCCTGGAAACTTGGTGCTATCTAGTCAACTGGCCTGCATTTACACCATTTTTGAGATTAATAACTCTAAACACTGATGCCTCATCAACAGGGGTTGTCCCAAGCATACGTACATGGGCAGATGTAAGCAGGGTTCATGTGTGTGGCCGTAAACATTACCATGATGGCAGATCGTGTGAGATACCTCCGGGCATTTGTCCTGTTATTACAGGCTGTGCACATTAAAAAAAACATGCCTGGATGCTATAATAATAATAGGACACTGCATGTCAGACAACTGGTATGCTGACTGTATTGCAGCAGGTTGTCTGGATTCCCCCATGCTGCTCTGCTTACGAGTTGCATGGGTATGTTTGTGCACACCTACCTACGTATGGCATTACTACTATTCTCTGTTTCGAGCTGGGAACCCAGGTTCCGAACCAAATTTTCTTGGTGTAAATACTCAGAACAAGAACCTTTCTGGCTCGCTGTTGGTGTAATAGGGCTAAATGAGACAGAACACACCAAACAACTCCCTGATAAGGTTATTGAAAAGTATAAATCCTGGTATGGATGCTAAAACCTTTCCATTTCACTGGATATCCCCCAGAGTTCAGTTAAAGCAATCATTAAGAAATCAGAGGAATATGGCACATACAGCATCTCACAAAAGTGAGTACACCCCCCACATTTCTGCAGATATTTAATTATATCTTTTCATGGGACAACACT
>JAQQAE010003184.1:4857-20670 GCA_029823295.1 Pseudamia nigra | reverse complement strand
GTGAAAATGATGTCTCATGCTCCCTGAACCACTCTTTCACAATTTGAGTCCGATGAATCCTGGCATTGTCATCTTGGAATATGCCCATGCCATCAGGGAAGAAAAATCCATTGATGGAATAACCTGGTCATTCTGTATATTCACGTCATCAGCTGACCTCATTCTTTGAGCACATACTGTTGCTGAACCTGGACCCGACCAACTGCAGCAACTCCACATCATAGCACTGCGCCCCCACAGGCTTGTACAGTAGGCACTAGGCATGATGGGTGCATCACTTCATCTGCCCATCACTCTGGAACAGGGTAAATCTGGACTCATCAGATCACATGACCTTCTTCCGTTGCTCGAGAGTCCAATCTTTATGCTCCCTAGCAAAATGAAGCCTTTTTTTCCGGTTAGCCTCACCGATTAGTGATTTTCTTGAGGCTACACAGTCGTTCAGTCTGAATCCTTTGAATTCCCTTCGCATTGTGCCTGTGGAAATGCTCTTATCGTATTTGCTTAGTTAAATCCAAATGGCGACTTTTTTTTTAGACAAGCAGTGTATTTAGTAATGTATACATCATCTCTTTGTCATGATATATACAGGTATAGACAGATGATTTTATATCATGAAAAACATATTTTAAAGATTAGTGTATTCAATGTTGAAAGTGTTAGCAACATGTCAACATCTTATTAAGCTGCCTCCATTGACACAAACTAAACATGGCAACAGCACATGCATACCTACCAACAAATAACAATACATAAGGCTGATGAGCCAGATTTATCTGATTAGGTTCTGTGGAAAAGCATGCAGAGCAGCTTGCTAATGTGTTCTGGTCTTCTGTAACAAACTTGAAGGAAATAGAGGCCAAAATCATAGCAACAAGATGGGTCACAGAGCAGTAAGGGAAGCCGTTCCCATATGATTTGCGTGTCATGAAAATCAGGACTGCAACAACTAAGAGGGAACACTCATATCATCCCATTTTCCTGCTTCACAGCAACCAGGAAATGTACAGCACATCAAGCTCAATGCTGATAAGAGTGCAATGAGCAGTGGCAAACATTATGATTATGACTGCCGAGCCTTTGCCAGTTAACGTGAGCAGAGCGGTAAATTATGCCACTTGGCATCCATGTAAGATCACGACAATGAATCTGGGCACGAGGCAGAAAAGGAGCATTACACTCTGCGTCTGAATCACACAGTCGATGGCCTGGATGTCATCCCGGTGACTCCATTCCTATCATTACTGGTGCTACAAACAGTGAAAGACATTATTTTCTTGCTTGGGTACACAGAGATGAATCCAACCTTTGACACACAACATGCACACTACCAAACAGAAGGACATAAGGCACTGAGGACCTCAAGTGCAGTCATTGCTGAATGCAATAGCAGCTCAGTGTTGTCACTATATATTGCCAAGAAATTATCATTTTTTAACACACACACACACACACACACACACACACACACACACATATATATATATAAAGACACACTTACACAGCTTTGTTCAAGAGACCAAAGAGTTTAAGTATTTGCTGCTCCTGAATTTAGTCAAGCCTTATATCAACAATGAGTCACCTCTACAAGACCACACCCACCAATTGCTACAGCAATATGCAGCACACCCAAATGCTTCCAAGTTTAACATAGACTTGGCCTTGTCACCATGAGTCTGACCTCCTGTTCCACCTTGTTTGCTTGGAGTCACATACTGCAGTGCCAACTGTACTTTTTGTATCTGGATAAAAAAAGACAGTAAGCATTTTAAATGCACCACTCACATACTTCAAAATACGATGGGTAGAGATAAGAGGGTGCTGCAAAGTGCTATTAGGCCTGTCAACAAACAAAAAGTGGAAGGCCAGCACAGGCAGTGAAACTGAGGATACTAAAATGTGTAACAGTAATTACAGCTGATATGTGTCAAGTGCTCTCACAATGCTAAGTCCCACTCATCTGAATTAATGTGCAATGAGTGGCAGTCTAATCTACGAGCTTGTTCTTGCCTGAGAGCAGTTATGACATGCTCATCACTGTGATTAAAACCAAAGGCCAGGCTGCATCTGCCATCTTAACAGACAGTGGCCCAATCCTAATACCCCCCTTCGTTCTATCCCTTACTCCTACCCCTCGATTTAGCATGTTCACGTGAAGGGGCAGGGGTGTCCCAATGCTTGCGAAGTCAGAGGGGAAGGGCCAACGAATAGGGCTGTGTAGCCCTCAAAACAGAATTTTTTTCCAGACCAGACTTGAAATGGAGGGGTAGGAGAATTTTCCCATAATTTTGTTTGAATCACCGGCAAGATGAACACAAACCACCCCAAACAAAGCAGCAGTTCCACCAAACAAACAACAGCTGCTGACGGCATGGTGAATTATCTCAAAAACAAAGCTGTTGCACTTGTTTATAGTATCAACGATGACTGCTGATGACATAAGAGGTATTGAAGGGTTGTCCCATTTCCTAGGTGAACATTTCAACCCCGTCCCATTGCAGCTCTGTTTCAAGGGGTAGTAATAAGGGGTAGGAGAAGAGGTAAAAATCAGAAATGGGATTGGGCCGATGTGTTTCCTCTCCCGCATGTATGTGTGTTATTGTGTCTTCAGTGCGGGTTGGGTTACACAGAGTGCCATTCAATGTGGTGCAAACCTGCTAAACAAGCTGCTTTGGAGCAAGTCAGTTTTGTTTCTTTATCTCAAGGGTGATCTCATTCAAAGCTAATGTGGGAGAGGACAACAGGACCAGCTTGTTGAGGAGTCCTTTAATGTCACCTTCACAACACAGACAAGGGAGGTGTGTCTTATAATTTCCCTAACTTCATCAAAAGCCAAAAACAGTAACAAAAGAGGAACATCGTAAGGGAAGCTGTGTCTGCTATGCACAAGCATTTTGCTGAGAGACAATGCATTCTGAGTTCATAACAGCCACAGCAAATAAACTGCATTTTGATAATTCATCAAATAATCATGATGGCTGATTTCTCACCTGCAATATGATTCTTAAAATAACTATGTTTATATTTATATGAACCAAAAAATATGCAAGAATCAGCCAAATACAAGTAATTCACAATTACATTGTTATGAAAGCTGTGGGTGTGGCATGGAAATACTTGTAGAACCAGGAAAAGTTACCATCCATCACTGAAAATAGACAGATGGCCAAATATGCCCTAAAAATAGTAGGTGTTACTACATGATACTATAAACTCGAAGCAGTTTTAATCTTTGTTAACACACGTCAAAGTGGCAACATGTACAAAGGGACCACACAGATATGTCTTTATAGTTTTGTGTTAAAGTGCAAGGGAGTACTAGCAGTAATCGAAGGCACAAGTTTACTCTCGCGCAAGTAACACAGCCTACCCAAAAGTTTTAGCGTTAAAACTTCTGTGTGGGCTGTGTTAATTTAAAAATCCACATACACCAATCTGTTAGGTCAATCCCTTGGCTGAAACGTAAAAGACGTATCTATGACAGTTTTGAACCTGAAGCCACTTTCCTCTATGAAGGCAGGTTTACGACAAGAGCGTAACTTAATATTGACGTTACGTACTGGTAGAATAACGTTAGCAGTGACAGACGGTATCTACACACGTATAGCACTTAATGTTATATAAACACACTTGGAGAACCTGCAAACACATAAGAAACTGTGCAGACTGTGTAAGTGTGAAGGTTAACTTGAAGTGGGACAATCACCATACCTGCCGACAAAATTTTCCAAGACCGAGCTTTTTCCAGCGCTCTGTCCACCGACCACAGCAATCTGAGGAAGGTCTAAATTACAGCTCTGGCCAATGGAGCTAAACGCGTCTTGAAGCTTGTTGATCAGGGGAATCAGGTCTTCCATGCCCCGGTTCCCCATGGCTTCGACAGCTCGGAGAGCCCCTTCAACACAACGCAGACTAGAGGCTAACGCTAGCCGCGCTAACTAGCTAGAAAACGTTAGCTTAACAGCAAGGTGCTCCCGGGTTAATGTGAAGAGTTTCGCCGCTTCACACAGCCTGTGCTTTAATCTGTCGCTAAACGCCCTGGTGGTTGTTGGTAATTCAGCTCACTCTAATATCATTTCATGCTCTATAAACGTGTTCAATAGATACCCACAGTCGAAACGGACGGAAAACTCGCAAAACAAAACTTCCTCTACACAGATATCATCCGGTTAGAGGAGACGACATCCGACCCAAGACCGGTGAGTATAGCCCAGCCTCATGTCTCCGAGACGGCTGCCCATTGGTCAATAATCCTGCCTTTTCACAAACTTAGCCTGACGATTGGCTTTTCAAAAGGCGTATTCGTCACTCCAAATAAATATATAATTTTCATTGGCCAACTCGGTTGTCAATTTCAGCCCCTTTACGTCACATGGTCAATGCAACATGGCTGCTTCCAAAGCGTGTGGGGTTGTTACAACAAATCCTGCAGAAAACAACATGTCTCTTAAGAAAGCGGTGTCTGTGGCTTCTCCTCTTACTTTGAGGATAGTTGCTGAATGTCCAGTGACAAAGGCAAGAGCTTGTGATTTAATTCTGCCACACTGTGCCGTGAGCACCCCGGTTTTCATGCCAGTGGGCACTCAGGGCACTATGAAGGGGATCACTGTGGATCAGCTGGAGGGTCTGGGATGCCAGATTTGTCTTGGCAACACATACCACCTGGGCATGAGGCCGGTAGGTAATTGATTGTTTCCCTTGGTCCCCAATCCGTATGGCTGTCCCAAGACATCTTCACCTGAAAGGCCACATGAGAAATCAGAATATACAGGTGTAGTTGGAGTGTCTCAGCTTCCAGGCATCAGCTGTAAACCTCGTCAGAAATCTTGTCACCCAGACACCACCTAAGTTCTCTGTAAACATAACTGAAACCTTTCTCTGACTGATTTGCTCTACATTAATGTAGTATGTGCTGTTTGTATTTGTTAGAACACTTTTGTTAATGTGGTGGTAATGTGATTTTAATGCTAACAGGGCCCTGATTTGATAGAAAAAGCCAATGGTTTACATGGTTTCATGAGCTGGAAAAGGAACCTTCTGACTGTAAGTATTGACGTCCCTACATGAGATGTAGTTCAATGCATAAGGACAGTTGTTAGTTGTGCTAATGTTATGTTTAAAATTATTTGCTTACAGGACAGTGGAGGTTTTCAGATGGTGTCTTTAGTTGAGCTTTCAGAGGTCACTGAAGAAGGAGTCAAGTTCAAGTCCCCCTATGATGGCCAAGAAATACTACTGTCTCCTGAAAAGTCAATTAATATACAGAACAGTCTGGGTCTGCCACATTAATATTTGAATAGATTTACAATATCAGATAGTTTCCCACTGCCTAACTCACAATTCATCCACATTTGTTTATATGATTCCAGGGTCTGATATCATGATGCAGCTGGATGATGTGGTCAGCAGCACTGTGACAGGACCACGGGTGGAGGAGGCCATGCACAGATCCATTCGCTGGCTGGACCGCTGCATAGCGGCAAATAAAAACCCAGATAAACAGAACCTGTTTGCCATCATCCAGGGTGGACTGAATGCAAAGCTGCGCAAGACCTGTCTTGATGGTAAAAAAAAAAAAAAAGGAATCTGTGATAATCGACCTTCCATTCTTGATCACCAATCCCTTTCCAAACATATGTGAAAGTAACACACCATATCTTTCCAATCCATATGTTCATGAGTGCAAAAACAAATTTTCATATGAAGAGGGGTGTATAAGTAGAATAAGTCAAAACTGCTTGGCTTCTGCAAGTCCTTAGAAGTCTGAAATAAAATTTGAATTCTATGCATTCAAACATCTTTAATGCACCCTAATCAAGAAAACTGTACTAGGTAGAAGACAGAGAAACATAAAGATTCTCAGAGGTGTTCTCTTTGTTTTGTCTTCACTAAAGTCTGAACTAATATACTGTAGGTAATACGATGGACGTAGGTCTTCCACAAACATATGGTCTTTAATTTGTTCAAGTTTGCAGAAACTCTACTAGCTGGATAAACCAGTTAGATATTTACATATTTATATTTTTGGCATAAATTTTGTGAAAACACATCAGGATGTCCCTGCATTTGGAAGAATAATGCAACAAACATACACATACTTAATATCACAGCTTCTTGTAAACTAACATTTACTAATAGTTTGACTGTGAGAATAAGCTATAATCCTGTGTTTCAGATATTTTATACCTTTTTCACAGAAATGACTAAACGTGATGTTCCTGGTTTTGCCATTGGAGGCTTAAGTGGTGGTGAGGAGAAAGATGATTTCTGGAGGATGGTCACACTCAGCACTGACCACCTGCCACGAGAGAAGCCTCGATACCTAATGGGCGTGGGGTATGTTTGTTTTTATGCTGTAAAATGAAACGTAAAACATTTTATTTCGTACAATGTACAAGGACATGACATGAGAAATGTGTGGTTCTCTTGCTACAGGTATGCTGTGGACTTGGTGGTATGTGTGGCTCTGGGGTGTGACATGTTTGACTGTGTGTTTCCCACTCGTACTGCAGTAAGCTCCTTGAACCTCACACACTGATAAATACACTATTAAATAAGCATGTAGGCAGGTATAACTAGATTTAAAGTGCTTTACAGTAACCTTACCTCTCCTTCAGAGGTTTGGCTCTGCTTTAGTTCCTTGGGGGTCCCTCCAGGTCAAACATAAGCAGTATGCCAAGGACTTCCAGCCCATAGACCCCGAGTGCGAATGTCCCACCTGCAAAAGGTAAAACGACAGCTGATTACAGACATGTAGACTTCACCTAGTAATAGCATGAAAAACTGAACAAAAGGGATTTTTGGCCTGATATTTTTAAGGCTACAGCATTTGACAGTTGTTGGCATTACTGAGCAAAAAATCCATAGTTACTTATTTTGTTTAAGCATATTTTAATTCAAGCAGTTTGAGAAGGAACAAGAATACTACTCAATTTCTAAAGTCTTTCGTTTTCAGGCTGCAGAAATGTGTAGTCCCTGAAAGACTAGATTTGGCCAGTCCCAGGTGTTTTCAGATATATTGGAGGGTTAAACACAGGATTGGCAGTTATTACCAATCACTGTTGAGATAGATGTGACTTGCCTTCATGGCTCAATATAGAACCTTGGAAAAGTGATTTCACTTTTTCTAAACAGCATCACTCACCTATGTTTATATTTAGTAATTTCATTTGCACTGCTAGGAGAGAAGTGAAGAA
The DNA here is from genome assembly GCA_029823295.1 of Pseudamia nigra. Taxonomy (NCBI): domain Eukaryota; kingdom Metazoa; phylum Chordata; class Actinopteri; order Kurtiformes; family Apogonidae; genus Pseudamia; species Pseudamia nigra. The sequence goes on along the minus strand of JAQQAE010003184.1, from coordinate 13,474 downwards.
CACAGGTGCATATTTTTAAATTCTAACATTTTTCCTTGATTTTGGCTCCTGCAGCTTAAATTTATGTTTTTGTAGTTCAATAAGGCATTACTTCACTAATAAAAAACATAAATGGCCTTGAAACTACTGTAAAAGTTCTCTTTAGTGTTCCTCTTTACTTGGAGCAAGAGGCCATAGTGATGAACACATTTTTCGTATTTGCATAAAAAATAATGTTTAAGTATCACATTTCTATAATACAGTACTGCTGGGGAGGTGTGAATGATATTCCTATGTTCTGTTTCAGACACAGCCGGGCATATCTTCATGCTCTGTTTAAGAGCGATACTGCAGCCATGCATCACATCACCATTCACAATATCGCATACCAGGTCAGTATTAAATGATGTGAAGAGTTGAATGATGTAAAAATCAAGTCTAACCATTAGATGATTTAATTCCCGGTTAAATCCTCTAAACCTCCCAGGTAATAGGTCTTTTTGAAAAGAATTGCATTTATTGTGTACTCACTAAGTTCATGGAACCTCCAAAAACCCTAAAGCTGCAATCAACACTTTAACTGCATTAAATCCTGCAGCTTACAAATTTACTGAAAACAATGAACCAAATCGGAAACATCTAGAGACCCTGAAGTCAACATAGTGCAAATAGTTCTGAAATAAAAAACAATGAATGTACTGTTACAACCAGTGAAGAAGAGAAAAGTCAGTTATTTTGAAAAACCTATTAATTGATTGAACAGTATAAACATCATCTTTATTATTTTAACATTCACGCAGTGAATATTAACATTTTGACCAAAGAAGGTTTTGAGGAAATTAATATAATCCTTCTTGGCCAAAATATATTAAAAGTGGGCTTTTCAGCTTTGAAGCTATTTTTAGCCAGATCCATGGCCAAATAACCTTCAGATATCATTCAACTATGTTTAAAGAATACAGACCCAGACTTGGATTGTAAAAATGAGTAAAAACTTGTGGAGATATTTTTGAAAATATAGCTTTTCTAATTATGATTTCAGCACCATCTATTTACATGAATTCATGTTGCGAATTGTGTTTTCTTGGATATTTACCACTGCAGGACTACGGGAGGTTATGCTTCCATCTGCGTTAGTTATATTCATGGTACTAATCTGGATCACACTCGGGTTCTAGGAATTTTTTAAAGGATTCATGTAATTCTGCAACTGAAAACTGTCAAAAAATACAGGACAACATCATTATAGGTTCTACCACATCACAAAGTTTGAGCAGGATCCTGGCAATATTCCATACCTGCTGATCCAGAATGCTTCCAATGGAGGCAGCTGAGCTGTCCTGATGCAGGTGTGAGTCGTTTGTGTTCAGTGTACAAATTTCAGCCCAATCCAGTGAAGAATAAGCAATTGTTGAGGCATAGTATACACACAGTAATAATAAAAGTGTATTTATTTAAATGTATTTGGAATAAACCTTTAAGAATTCTTCAAGAGCCCATAAACATAATACATGTATAAGTTTTCGTGCAAAGTTGATCAAAAATGACTTTCTTAATGACATGTAATGAATGTAACATATTCCAGTCACCATACATTGATTAGTCATAACATGACATCACTGACAGGTAACGTGGTCATTATGTTAATTATTTCTTTACATCGGCACCTGTCACTAGGTGGGGTATATTAAGCTTAAGTCATTGGAGGTGGGTGAAGTAAACTGAAAATGTCTGAGTGCCTTTGACAAATTGTCATATAGAAAACTGCGTCAGAGCAAAACTACAGGTCTTGCTCTCAGGTTGCACTTGGTTGGTTATTTCCAGAGTTGGGCGTTACAGTAATATTTTACTCTGAGGCAGTAAGAAGAAGTTTATTGACCAGCAACCACTGTTAAAAAAAACAGAAAAAGACAACAGTTTGTTTACACAAATGGTGAAACTGCAGCATAATTTTTTTTAAAGCAGTTATAGTCACTCTATTTTGAGTCTCTGACAAAAGGATAAGAATCTCACAGTAAGGTGCACTTCACATGTTGATCAGAAGCTGAGGGAATTGTTGACGGCTAACAATAACACACATAACCTCAAGAAACAACTGGATAAGGTGCACAGCAGCATTAAGCCTGCCACTCAACCACCGGTTGAATTAGAAAAGATTGTCAGCAAAATCCTCATTCCACCAAGTGTCAAGATAAAAAGTGGCTAATGATGTAGCATATAGTTATGTTATAAACAAATGGCCACAAATCATTGATTTAACGTGAGACACTACAGGTGCTGTGTGGGGTAAGTGATTCAAACTGGTTTTATTTTGTCTGGTTTCAATAGTCAGCTGCGTTTACAGAGGGATTTTCATTGTTGTCATGTCATGCCATCTGAAAACATGTATGTAAGAGAGTCCCTAAAATAATAAATGCAAATGATAATGCACATCCACAAAAATATGGATAGAAATAAGTAAAACAATGTGTCAGAAAAATATTTTCAGAAGACTACATTTAACGCCATGCCTTCTAAGTTCAGAAACATGGATTTGTATATTAAAAGAATACAGGTGAAAAGATTAAAACATTTAAAATAAATGGAACCATAAATCATCCCGAGTTGCAATAAGACATTCTCTACTACAAGTTGAGTCTGATTTTTATGATTAAACACACAAATAATAACACGTAAATTTAATGTGCATAAATTTGTATCAATGGTCAGAAGAAATGCTTCACCTTTTAAGTAAAAAAAAGAATTTGTATTTTGGACATTTTCTTTCCAGTAGTCTGAAAGATGCATATCGAAAGAAAAAATTCTCAAAATTTAACATTGATTAGTGCATGAAAAGACAATGTTAATGTGTCTTATGTGTCTTATTCACTGCAGACAATGAGAGTAATACCTATGCGAGAATTATTCTCCATGACAGAATGTTGCATGCTTCCGTTTAATGCCCTGCACTCAGTGTTTATTTTTGTGAAAGTAACTAAAAACTAATCAGTAAGTTATTACTCTACACAGAAAGTAATATTGTAAATTAGCTCATTACTTTCAAATGCAAATGTTGCTTTCATTTTGAAAGTAACTTGCCCAGCACCAGTTATTACATACCAAATGTGGTCTGGACAAACAGATCTGAGTCCAATGTAGCATCTGTAGGACGTACTGTACAAATACATCTCATACATGGAGACCCCGGCTCGCAACGTCTCAGACTTTAAGGGTCTGCTGCTCATGCCTTGGTGCCAGACATTCAGAGCTCTTATACATTCCAGTGCTGTTTTGGGACCATCGCAGTATTAGACACATAGTCATAATGTTATGTTCCTATAGTGCCCCACTGGATGTTCATCCTTAAACCGCTTTTGGTAGGTCTTAACCGGGAACACCCAACAACACCTGCAGTCTTGTAGACGCTCTGACCTGATCTTCACACAGTTTAGCTTGGGCCAAAATTTCTTAGATCCTTACAGTGGTAATTTTGCTATTTCTGACTCATCAACTTCAAGGACTAAAAGTTCACTCGCGGCTTGATATTTTCCATCGGCTGACGGGTACAAATGTGACAAGATAACCAATCACGTCACCTGTCTGTGGACATGATGTTATGCTGAACAGTGTTTAAGGTCCACTTTTTTGACAGCAGACTGACAGGTGCAATTTAACTTTACAAATATATGTGACATTGCTCAGAGTATGTCTATTTTCTCCGGACCCCAAATAAGCCAAAACAGATCTGCACTCATATATGCACAGGTGGGTAGTATTCAAGTACATTAGTATTTCTTTATAGGAGTAAAGGAGTAGTTTTTCCCATAAAATGTACTTCAGAGAGTTGTTGTTTTACAGAATATTTTTACTCTTACTCCAACACTTTTGTGATGGAAAACAATGTACTTCTACTATGTTACATTTGGCAACAGCTCAGTGAGTAGGAGTAAAAAGTTGAAATGGAAAAAAGAACAAAATAATGAATTGAAATTAAAGATTGATTCACTATAGCAAGTGCGAATGAACAAAATAAGCCGAAAGAAAGCAAAACTTAATAGTCAGCGTAAATGAAAAAAATGAAGAATCATGAAACTGAACAACAAAATATTTAAATAAAATGAGCAACAAATTTTAAAAAGCAACAAGTTGAGCAACAAAAACTGAACAAAAAAACAAAATAAGCAACAGAATGAGTAAAAGTGATCAAAATAATCAAGCCAGTGAACAAAATTCCACACAAAAAATGTAAGCAGCAAAATGAGTAAAAGTCATGAAATAAACTAACAATGGCAAAAATAGTATGTTTTCAAAAAATGACCAAGACCACCAAAACTGATTAGAATTCAACAAACCAAAATAATCAAGAAAATGAACCAAAAATGTCAGAAATACGTAATATATTGGGCTGTAATAAATTTTACTTTATGACGTTACAGACTAGTTTGCTCTTACTTTTACTCAAGTATTGATCTTTTTGAGTACTTCTACTTTTGCTCTAGTCATTAGAATTACGGTATAATGTAACTATAGTCTTACGTGAGTACTGTTTGTGTTTACTACACACTGTATATTCAGGTTGAGTTTCTGATTACCGGTATGTCCACTGGTGTCTTTTTTTCCCCCTACAGATTTATCGCTGTATTTTCGTAGTCTAACTCTTTGAGCCAATTAAAAGCCATGAGAAAACATGGAATAGATTTCTCCATGACCATAACTGACTGAATTACTTTGACTTGCTGCCATGGTGAACATTTGTATGAAAACAGGCTCCGGCTGTAGCGAATGACTGGATAGACTCCAGATGCACTCAGAAGACGGTTCCCCGCTGAGATCAATGATCATGTTATGTTTCTTTTATTAACCAAATTTCCTTCCTTGCAGCTCACCCTGATGCGATCCATGCGACAGAGCATCGTGGACAGATGCTTCCCTGAGTTTATACGGACGTTCATGAAGCGAATGTTTCCTTCTGCGGAACAGTACCCAGGCTGGGCCGTTGATGCTCTCACGTCCGTCAATATCACATTGGATTAGAAGTTGTTGCCGTTTTTACTCTGAATGGGGATCAATGTCTTTTTTTAAAATAACTTTTAAATGGATCATAGTTTTGTACTTTTTGTATTTGTTAAAAAAAAACTGTTTTTTGACATGAAAGATGAAGCTTGATTGTCTCCTGAAACAAACGGCTTTATTCATCCTCTGCTAATAGTCGTCAGAATACACATTATGATAATGTGAGACTGAATGGGGTTTAAATGAGGTTTGAAACACAAGAACTATCTCCTCTGATATGCTCAGACACTTTTTTGTTGTTACCATGGCTACACAGATATTCCCACCCACTTGAAATATTGTGCCTCCTTGTCATCCTCCTTGTAATGTCTAAGGCTGAGAGGATTACTACAGTATTTCACATTTGCCAAAGGCATACTTTAAATAAATGTCTATGTGTTGTGGGGGGTTTCTACATCATAACGCCTTCGCAGTTGTCAGCAAAGTGCTTGAACTGATTGATGGAGCGAGAGAAGTACAGATTGTTCGCTTTTGTCACGACCACCAGAGGGCAAAATAGACAAAACCAAAGTCTGACAGTAAAAGGGAAACCTGCTGTATGCTGGATAAGTTTCCCAGCAGAGAAAATGGTGATTCAGCTGTCACCAAGAAGTATGGCACTGTTTTTTCCTGAGCTGTAAGTGTGAACATATTCGGTCTGAAGGGAGCATACGCTGTAGATACTACGAGATCGTATTATCTGCATTCCCCTTTATCTATCCCCATTTTTCCATAATCCTCTTTCACCCTCTAACAGAGGTTTTGTTCGGGGCTTACACAGCAACTGCTTCATCAAGGCTGGATTGTGGGAGATTAATATTAATCAGTGGAAGTTAATTTGAATAACACCTGTTGTCAGTGGCTTTGAGTCAACAGCTCTCTCTTAAGCACCACATTTGAATTTCATTAAAGCTTTTATTGTGACCAAAGGCCTTACAAGATAAATCCTCTGACCTTTAATATAGGTGCCAAGAAAACGAACAGGCGATCGTGGTAAAACAGCTGCAAAATCATGGTTGGTGTATTAACAGGCAGGTTAAAAGGTGCTTGTACCTCTAATTAGAAACATTATTATTTAGATTTAATTTAAAGCAGCACTGGCCAAGTAATTAGGAGGTCAACAATGCAGTGATAGTGGTGATTTCTATCGAGGGCCAAAACCCCCTTGAAATGCAAATGAGAAAAAATAATTATATCTCCGACATTGTACAAACTGTTTACATAAGATCTTCATTTTTATACTAAATGGAACCATACAATCTAACACTTTTATGTATTGTATTCTTAAATATGATTTGTGTTCATAAGCAAGAATATGAACACAAGCAGTGACTTAACAAAATATGCACAAAAATGGACAAAATCTTCAACAAAACCAACTGAATAATCAATAAAATGAGCAAAGTTGAACTAAGAAGTAACGCGATGATCCAAAATAAAAATGAGCAAAACAATCAACTAAATCATTGAAAATTTCAAGACAACAGTCAACAAAAATGAGCAAAAAAATTAATAAAAAAGACAAAGTAACCAACATTATTCACTAAAAGAGCTATGTAACAAAACAAAATAACTGACAAAATAATAAATGAAATGAAGAGGAATTAATTTTTGAAAAAGAACAGAATGTTCCTATAAATGAACCAAATAACAACAATGATCAAAACAATTGGCAGACAACAAAATAAAGAGAAATGGACTAAATCAACCAAGAAAGTCAAACTAATGGATAAAGAGGAAAGCTGAATAAAAATGGACAAATTGGACAAAATAATCAACAAAAATTAGCAAAATAATGAAATTAAGCAATAGAAAAATAACAGGATAATCAACAAATGAACAAAAATGAGAACAATAATAAAAACTAGTAAAATTAGCTAATTAACCAGCAAAATGAACAAAAATTGAGGAAATACTGAAAGAAATGAGCAGAAATGGACAAACTCATGAACAAAGTCAAAAAAATAATCAACAAGCAGACAGTCAACAAAAGTTGAGCAAAAAAAACTAAATGAACTAATAATCAATAAAAATGTGCAAGAATAATTTATCAAAAAACCACCAAATGAACAGAACTGGGTCTGTTCAAGAAAATGCGACTCAAACCACCACTTTGAGTCCAAGCCATGAGTTTAAGACAGTCCATTCTGTTGAGCCTCATCTTCATGTGATTAGTTGTGGACTAGTGATTGTGTTTCTTCTTGTTTGTTTCTCGGTTTATTGAAACATACACTCAGTGCAGAAGCAGCTGCTCCAAAAGCTGATTTAAACTGTACAGAATCGTGTTAAGTATCAGAAAATGAATATGCACCACCAAAGGGCCGCACTAAATAAATTATCTGGATTGGTCTCCTCATGTATTTTTCAGTACAAGAACCCCCAGTATGAGTAGTGTGGCTTCTTATAGACACTGCAACATGGTCAGGGCTGTGTAGGGCAGGAGAGTGACGACAATTCTAGGGACCCTGGAAAATATGAAAATGATTAGCCTATCACCAAGGCCGTAGATTTATTCTGGGGGGGACAAAATAAAGAAGAAAATGAACAAAATAATCAAGAAAATTAGTAAAACAAAATAATATATAAAGGTGTAAATGAACAAAACAATCAACAAAATAAATAAAAATCAACAAAATAATTTTAAAAATGACCAAAATAATTTAGAAAATGAGTAAAAATTAACAAAATCATCAAGAAAATAAATAAAAATGTACAAAAAACCAAGAAAATGAGTAAAAATTAATGAAATAATAAAGAAAATAAATTAAAATGAACAAAATAATTTTAAAAAATGAGTAACAATGAAGACAATAATCAAGAAAATGAGCAGAAATGAACAAAATAATCAAGAAAATAAATAAAAACAAACAAAATTATCAACAATATTAGAAAATAGAAATCATCATCATAAAATCACCAAAAATGAGGAAATTAATCGAGACAATCTACTACAATGAACGAACAAGCCAAGAAAATGTGGAAAAAACAACATTTGCAAAAATAAACAACAAAGTAAAGTAAAAATACCAGATAAGAAGAAAAATGAACAAAAATGAAAATTATCGAAATGAGTAACGCGTTTGGTGTACCAATCATACGTAATTGCAATAGTGTCGTAATTATAAATATTATAGAAAATGTAAAAGATGACTTGCACATTCCTCATCTATCTTGCACGGAAGTGGTGGGGTCCAAAGTGATATTTTTCACCGGCTTCCCAGACCCATGGAGGCGTGTGGAAACCAGGTTCAAAAGGCAACTATCTGAGGGGAAATGACAAATACACGTAAGACGCGCAAGTCTCCACAGAAGCGTGAGGATCACGCGTGTCACCGTTTTATTATCAGTCACAATTAGTGAGAGCAGCGCTCTGCTCATTTAGCCGCACAGATGTTCAGTCCTTTTCCTACAGATTTCTGACGAGGCTGTTCTTTCTGTTCCTGGGATGACAACAACTGGTCGCAGCAGAACCGTGTTCCGTGTAGTCCAGTGTTCAGTGTAGTCCAGTGTTCCGTGTAGTCCAGTGTTCAGTGTAGTCCAGTGTTCCGTGTAGTCCAGTGTTCAGTGTAGTCCAGTGTTCAGTGTAGTCCAGTGTTCCGTGTAGTCC
>JAQQAE010003183.1:0-20671 GCA_029823295.1 Pseudamia nigra | reverse complement strand
GCTAGTTGATAGTAGTTAGCGCTGTGGAACTCAACGGAGTCGGACAGAGTGTTTGTCCGAAACGGATTAAGTATGCACGCATGCGCGGTCAGTCAGGTTATTTATAGCACAATTGCGAAACCAGACACAGGGCTATGCGTGATGTCACACAGGCTTTGTCAAAAAACTGAAAGGACAGAGGGTCTGATATGTGCTACACCTGACGGAAAAATATAAAGTTCAGTTTGTCCTGTAAATCAGTAATGTAATCCTTGCTGCCAGGATAAATGTCTATTCAGGTCAAAACAATATAAAACAGCTCCTCACATCCTTTTAATATGTAAAAATTCCAGTTCATGAACATTAAAAAAACATGCCTTACCTTGAGTTTGGGGAGTCTCTTGATGGTCTTCAGGGGTCTAAGGACACGCAACACTCTCAGCGATTTGATGGTTTTAATGTCACGTCCTTTGTTATTTCTGTTGAGGAAGACGGACAATGTCAGAGAGTGACAACACAGCACCACAGGAAATAAAATGAGCATTGTTCTAGACACTGCTTCATTTGGAAAACAGCCTTCATATTCTTGTCTCATTTATGCACATTAACACCATATGTGTTCAGACACACATGACCAAAATTTGGAAATACGTTCGGCTTTAGTGCTTTTTCTTTATTCTTATTTTCATCGATGTACATTAATACTGAAGAAAGCCAAACTGTGAAAGAACATGTACGGAATTATGTGGCAAACAAAAGTTTTCCACTGTTTTATATTTTAGATTGTCCACAGTAGACACGTCTAGCTTTGCATTCTTTTATCTTTCATCATCTTCTTGCTTTACTTTGTTTCTGCTTATGTGTTTCCTTATTGTGCTCAGGATTTTTGCCTCATCTTGTATTGTACTTTTGCCTGCCTTCATTTGACTACTGTGTTTGACTCATCCTCTGGCTTCGGATTGAAGAGTGTGCTTGTGAACTGTACTTTTGTGTCTGGACTGTTTTCTCTGTATTTCGGTCTCAGCCTTGTATCAACACATGTTTTCAAGCCACAGGTGTGCATTGTCAGAAGTTAATTTGTGCCATCTTTTGCCTTCTTGTGCTGAGAAAGGGTAGCTACACAGTCAACAGGTCTATTTGTGCTTCTACAGGTACTGTACACTTCTATATTATGATAAGACAGTCAAGTAAAGAGTAAAATAAAAACAAAAGACATTCCATTACCTGAAGAAATAAAGGTCAGTCAATCCAAATAATCTTAACAACTTGGAATGTGCCCACAAGTGCAGTTTTGCTTTGTTATTAAGATTTTTTAGCAACTAGTCTGATAAATCACTGCCATGCTGAGGTTTCATTGACATGTCGATATAGTAACTCAACTCATTAGTTAAGTTGGACCAAGTCGGATCTTCATATCTTCTATTTCTTCAATATGGACATAGTTTTACCTGAGATACACTCAACTGCAGTTGTGGGTGTTTACACTAACAACACCATAATATGACTGTGTTTGACACTGAGTGATGAAGTTTTACCACGTCAGTAAGGTAGTGGCTAGTATTAGCTTTCTCATGAGACCCCAGGCATGCTATGCTCCAGTAGCCCCGCCACCCTTCATCCTAATATGGTTGCATCCTGTTTTTGGCTCCAAGTTATTATCAAGGAAATGGCTAAATGATTGGCCTCAAAACGGTCCTTCAGAAACTAATGGGTGATCTCACTTTATCCACTAATACAGTATATAAAGTCTATGAATTCAATACATGTTTTGTCACAGTATGAAGGTCCCCAGTATTATTGTACAATGAAAAAAATAAAAATGAACACTGAAAGAAAACGTGTGCCAAAACTTTTGACTGGTCGCGTAAAATATTTTACAACTCTAGAATAAGTGGATTTTTGACTTTTACCCCATGACATTGCTGTTGGTCATTTCCACAGAAGCACCACCCACAGATGCAGAGACACAGGAAAAAGGGACATATACAGCAACAGTTAAAATGTTAGATAAATGATCACACTGTGTCCATGAGTGAAACGGCCATTTACAGCTCATTTATACACACTTTGATGTTTAGACTGTGAAAATAATGAAAGTAATTCATGTGACTGACGTGAGGGCGAAGGCCACCAGCGCTCCCACCACCACGATGAAGTCGAGGATGTTCCACAGGTCTCTGAAGTAGGAGCCATCGTGGAGGATCAGACCCTGGTCAATCATCTGAAGACAAACAATCAATCAATCAGTAGCTGTGTTTCTATAGAATGTATACAATGGAATATTAAGTGAACTTTCAAAATGCACATTACATGCATTTCCATAAACAGTTGGAAACAGTTTGGAGCGAATGTACAAGGCTGTGTAATGTCATCACGGGTGACAAGATACGTTACTTCACACATGGCTATGATAAACACAGTACAAGAAATAAAGAATCCTGTTGCTCCTTTCCACCTTTTTCACTGGTTTGCAGAGATGGGTAGTACTCAAGTATATTTACTCACTTACATGTACTTGAGTAAAGTTTTCCAAAAAATGTACTTCTGAGAGCTGTTGTTTCATTTGGCCACACCTCAATGAGTCGGAGTAAAATCAACAAAAACAAAATAAATTAAATGAGTCCAAACAAATGAACACACAATTAAAAAAGTTACAAAATGTGTCAAATTAATAAAATAATCAAGTGAATTAACAAAAATTTACAAAATAAACAAGAAAATGACAAATACTGACCAAAAATAATCAAGTACATGAAAAAATAAAATACAATGCAGTCATAAAAAATGTAACAGAATTCAGGAAATACACAATAAAATTAGTGAAAATGAACAAAATTATCAAGTACATACATTAAAAAAATGAACAAGTAGGCAATAACATGAGTCAAATGAACAAAATAATAAAGTACATTAACAACTAAATGGAACAAAGTAATCAAATAAACAAACTACACATGAGAAAAACAAATGACAAAATGACCAAAATAACTAAGTAAAATATTAAATAAAATACAATATAGCAAACTAAGTTGAAAAAGTTACCAAATACACAACAGAATGAGCAAATATGAAAAACAATGATTAATTAAATCAACAAAAATGAACATAGAAAGCAACAAAATGAATAAAGCAGGCAATAACATAAAAAATGAACAAAATAATCAAATAAATTAACAAAATGGAAGAAAATAAACTAAACTGAAAAAAATAATAAAAAAACAAATATAAAATGACCAAAATAATCAAGTAAAATATCAAATGAAATACAACATAGCAAACAAATTTGAAAATAGTGAACAAATGCGCAACAAAATGAACAAATATGAACAAAATGACATAGTAAATGATAAATGACCAAAATAAGCCAAAAAATGAGCCAAAATGATCAAGATAATCAAGTAAATGAATAAAAAATGAACAAAAATAAGCAATAGATCATACAATAAGCAAGTTTGATCATTAATGTAACCTTTACATTGTTTTTAACTGCCGCTCAATAACCTCCTCAAATCCAAAATATATATTAAGCTGTAATAAATTCCATTGTAAGAAGTTACTATTTGAGTAGTTTTCATGAGACTTTTTTTAAACTCTTCCTCAAGTACTAATGTTTAGGAGTACTTCTACTTCTACTTGAGTCATTATAATGGTAAAGTAACAGTACTTTTACTTCAGTACAACAACTTTCATCTCCTCATCAGTGCGTGGTTGCATCTGCTATGTTTTCACACTTTACTGGAACATGTGGGAAGACGCTGCAAACAGCTCATCAGTCAGCTGATCAACCATGAGTTTAATCTTTACTTCATCAGCATTTATTCAAAAAAAGGTGTTTCTAGTTCCTCTGTGTGTATTTACTCTATCTAAGCCACTTCGAGCAAGTGATACAATTCTGGTGAATTTTGGGATATTGAAGACAAATCAGATATGTAGTATATTTATTGAAATGGTTTCAAAGAATGTTTTATTATTCGCCTACTGTCACTTGCTGATGATAATGTACATGTGATCATTTTATTACTTAATTTGGCTTTATTTTGATCTAACCCTAACCCTAAAAGCAAAATGAAAATGCAATAATAATTACTACAACATTAACATAACTCATTTTTTTGTCTTTTTGTAGAATCTCTTAATGTTTTGTAGATTTTCTCTGTATTTGGGCTACAATATTTTTGTCATCATAATTCGCAACAATTTTTGTGAATGTTCTACCTTGAGGCACATTTCTGACCGTGGACAACAATTTAAATAACCCTGTTTTTTCAACCTTCACTTAAAGCCTTTACGGTGACAATAATAAACACATAATTTACTGTGACGTTTACTGTGATAATTCTTAATAATGACTGAACTGAATCTTTTACTTTGATATTTATAGACATATCGCCTATCACTCACCTTTATAATCATTTCAAATGTGAAAACTCCAGTGAAAACATAATCGAAATACCGGAGGACCTGTAAAGACAAAGATCAGGAGGAGAAAACACAGGATAAGAATAAAATCAAGCTCTTCAAATTAAAAGCTTCACTCTGTCTTTTCGCAGTGGTTACTTTACGATATTTAGGACTAATTTACGTCAAACTCTATGAGCTCCATGACAGACTCCTCTCAAATGATAATAGTACAACAACAATATCAGCCTCCTCCATCCTGTTAAAAGCCAGGCTCAGTGGTCTCAGGCTTCATTTGTTTCACTCATCAACAGTGTCTCACATCAACTCACATTAGGGGCCTTCTACAAAACAAATTAGGAATATGTTTTGATCCCCTGTGATTCCTCAGCCACTTAGTGTAGATGAAAGGAGTTACGATGCCCGTGGCACAGATGAACAGTTATTGAAATCATAAGTCAGGAGTTAGATGAGTCACAGGTATAAATGATAAAACACCAGTCTTTATTTCAAGAAACAAAGACAGACAAACCTTATTCCAGTCGGAGGAAGTGGCCACAGGGTCCTCAGCAGCCAGTGCAATACTACTGGCAGCGATGACCAGCAGGATGGACATTTCAAAGTACCTGAGGTTGACCACATAGTGACATGCACGGCGCACCCTGAGTGAGAGAAGATGGCAGAGAATGAGTTATCTAATGCAGAAACCACACAGCATATCTACTTATAAGGTGACTGTGGTTAGGTGTAGGTTTTAATACAATGATTATATATCACATACTGTAAATGTCCACTCTATATCAAAGGAGGTGTTACCATGTATATGTTTTAAGTAAATTATAAGAAGATATATGACAGATGGCTATTAAATAATGATAAACCACATTATTTATATAATGATTAAATAATTTGGTTTTAACTGAGGATAAAACCACATCGTTCACAGTCACGTATTCACAAAACTGCTGTAAGTTTACAGTAAGTGATGTCTTGAGTTCAGTAGCTACTGATTGAAGTGTATGTGTTTTTGCTCAGGTGTCAGAAAATTATTGGCTTAAAAGTTGAGCAATGCAGTAACTTGAAATTTTTGTGGAGTTGAACAAAACAGCAGATGAATGTTTTCGTCCACTAACTGAGGTATATGAAGAACACTGTTTGCAACAATGGAGTGGTGGGTTGATGTAGCAGGGGAGGAGATTGAAAAAGAAAACGATAGAAAATGTGTATGTTCAACAATATTGTATTACAGCATTAGTGAAGATTTTTAATAACCATACCTCATATTTTATCATCACCTTCATAAGTTATGTGGAAAGACAAAGATATAGGTTTACAGTGTGACATGTGAGAGGCAAGGTTATCATTATTATTATTGTTAAATAAACCCTGGTATGATAATACAGGACTTTTCTCCCTGAAGGGGTTTTTTCCCACACTACTGTACATGACAAATATGACTTGTATCTTCTATGTAGGTAAACAAGTTTTTTATACAGAAATAAAAGATGAAAGTACTACTTCATGAATCTAATGAGAGATTACAAAGCTGTCATCAAAGCTAAATGTGTCTACTTTGGACAGTTGAAAGTGAAATAAAAATATGTTCTGGATTGTTAAACACATTTTTGTTACTTTGGATGTCTTCAGTGTATTCAGTGTGACTGGAAGTGTATGTAACTTGTAAATACCGTAAAATCCGGCTTATAAGCTGCTACTGTTTTCTCATGCTTTGAACCCCATGGCTTAAACGAAAATGTGGCTGATGTATGACTTTTTACGGGCTAACGAGCACAATTGCATGTAGCCGCAGTAGTTTTAATCAGCATACAGCACTTCCTTATACAACATGCTGTGGGCCTCTATATGTCTAAGGAAGTGCTGTATGCTGATTAAAACTACTGCAGCTGCATGCAATTGTGTCTTTATTGGAACACAAACAGCAGCGTGAAGAACTGACTCAATGCAAAAAGACAACAAAATCTTTCAGACGTATGAAAAGCAGATGGCCCAAACTTAAAAACATTCTTGAAGACTGGGTGAACACACAGAGATCAGACGGCCAAGGTGTTTCTACCGTGCAGATTCGACTGAAAGCCAAAACAATTGCCACTGAAAACAAGATTGAAGATTTTAGAGGTGCACCATCTTGGGGTCTAAGATTTATGAGACAAAAAGACCTGTCCGTCAGGGCACGGACGACTCTGTGTCAGCAACTCCCTCCTGACTACGAGGAAAAAGTTAAAAACTTCCACAAATTCACTCAAACAAAGATAGCTGAGAATTAAATTAGCCCATACGACATCATAAATATGGATGAAGTACCTTTGATGTTAGACCTGCCTCTCACTAGGACTGTTAACAAGAAAGGTGAATCATCTGTCACACTGACAATGACCGGCCATGAGAGAACACAGCCCACCCACACCCTGAGCCAAACAGCATCTGTACAAAAGGACGCCCCCAACCAACCTTGCCACAGGTACTGTGCGAAAAAAAACATTTATTTGATTAAAAGTTTAAAAAAACAGTCTGTGTAACATTTTTCTGTGTAAATATCCCATGTTACAATGTGAACGTCTGCGGCTTATAGACAGGTGTGGCTTATGCACGTACGAAATCTTTTTTTTCCTTAAATTTTGTGGATGCGGCTTATATTCAGATGTGTTTTATAGGTGGGAATTTATGGTATACTAAAAGGCAATAAAAACAAAACAAAAAAAAATTGACAAACAACAGATCACATATATCATATTAAAACAGATTACTGAAAAGATTAGAGTCATTCCAGACACAAGCAGTTGCAAGCAACACAAAATTGCACTGTTCTGGATCAACATGGCACTATGGCAGTATCCAGAGTTTGGAGCCAGTACCGCTTGTACTCATCGTGGCATGGATTTCACCAGAGTTTCAATCTGTCTCTGTGGAATTTGATCAGATCGGATGCATCACCTGATATGACAGTCTTGTGCATGTGTAAGGACACAAGGCTGTCTGGGTTGTGGTCGGTGCTTCTCATCTGCCTGTGCCGTGTTGGCAGGTGTCACCATGTCGATGATCTGATCTCCGCTAGCTTGTGGTAGTCGTGGCATCTTTACATTTCAAAAACTTTACGTTTTGATGCCCAATTTTTTATAGCCAGTGCTATGTTCATTATCCAGTGGTGCCACTGGATAATAAACTAACATTTTACGATGCCACACTCTCTTTGTGGATTAATTAAACAATAAACAATATATAGAATTTGGACTTTTAAGTATTCAAAAAATAAAGTCCAATATCATTACAGCGTTCATAATTATGTGTTTTGATGATATGCCACCAATAGCTTAAAATCTCCAAAAGTACATATAGTCCCTTTAAAGGCCAGCATACACTGTGTGATTTCAGTGCCACCAGCCACCAGCATTTACAAGCAATAGTAGCCAGAGATCAGACCTCACACCCCTGCTGTTTTATGACTGGCCAAAATGGTCAAACCCTCAAATCATGTGTCGGATGGATTTCAAACATGATTTTGATCCAATCACATTGTTTTCTGTACTTTTCTCAGCCAGCGAAATCAAGAAGAAAACAATAAACATCACAGAAATATCACCAACTGGAGCCAATAAGTTTCATTTTAGACAAATAGGCATAGGTATATAAATGTAGTAATATTAGAGCCCTGTGTCTGTGCTTGCCTGTGTGCCTGCCTGTGTGTGACAGAGAGCAGATGTGCCACGTGTCACTCCAAAAAGGAAGAGAAAAAAGAAACAGCACAAAGAAGGTGTAACCCACACAGGTGGAAAACACACTGCCCAGTATTGACTGAAAAAGAAGGATGGGGGGTGTCTGATCTCACCCATACTATGTCACAACTGCATGTCTGAACACACAGTTTACACTAGATTCGCGTGTGTTTGCAGCCAAAATGGTTGCACAGTGTACAATACCTCCATTTTCACATTTCTAAAATCACAGTGTACACCATTCTTAAGAAGCATCTAATGCATTGAACCTGTGATCATGTCCAAGACACTATTCTAACCTGTGTTAAAACTTCTTGCTCCTAGCTCCAATAATACAATCACGATAGATGAAAATTTGAATTCTTGACTTAGTGACCTTTGACCTCTTGACCTCAATAACATAACTAAGACTGGGACACTCAAGGCCAACCCATGTACCAAGTTTGGTGAACCTGGCTCCAATAATACAATCACTATAGACAAAAATTAATTTGAACCTTTCTTGACTCTAGTGACCATGTCCTTCGACCTTTGGGTGCCAAAATGAATAGGTGACCAGGGTGGGTCAAGGTCAAATTTACCATAGAGTTTGGTCATCCCAGCATTTATTATTATTGAGTTACAGTGCCAACATTCTGTACATACAGACAAACAAACAAACAAACTAACAGATGGCACTATCTTCCCTACCCATGGGCCAACTCCATCAGCATGGTAATAAACACATTGATTGCTTTTTGAATGCCTCTTACACAGTGTATAAATTTGGCGTTTATATGTACATGCATTACATTTGCATACAGGAAAGACAGGATATGTCACATTTTAAGTAGTGCAAATGTTTTCAGATTGCATATAATAAGCAGAGCACTTCACGTCTACACTCAACTACGAGGACTTTCTGCTCCAAGAGAAGGGATGGGAACTTACGGATTGTCAGGTTTGAAGATGAACATACTGTCTGGTGTCACAGTGTTGACAGGATTCGTCTCCTCTGCTTCTTCCTTTTCTGACTTACAGGCTTCAGGGTCTTTATTGTTGACTACAGAAGGTCGGATGAAGAGGAGGAGGATGATGATGATGAGGCAAGGACAAATGAGGAAGGAGACAGCAAGGATAGGATGTGATATATAAGAAGAGTGGATACAAATTATGACAGATGGTCTGACAAAAACTGGACAGAATCCTGCAACCTTGAGTTTTCGGACAGGGATTTTACTCTGGAAAGTATCCACTGAGAATAAATGGAGCCCAGCAATGTTCAGCCAAATCAGTGAAGTATGGGGACTGGCTTAGATGCTGACATGACTCACTGCCTTTTGAAATGCCTAGACTCTGGAGGCAACGGTTTAAACTAGGTGTAATAGATAAGAAATGAAGCGTGACTCTGCAAGTGCAAGGCCCATTTCTCATCGCAAATGTATTCAAAAACTAATTTGGCTGAAGAGTTTGGGATAAATTTTTCAGAATTGCCCCAATGCTTTTAAAAATCAAGTCACAGGAGCAGCGTGATGCATTCATCTAATGAGCTGTGGCAACGGGTAGCAATGAGGACTACTTATGGATCATACAGTATTATAGTACTCCCTGCTTGAATCAAGTGTTTAACAATCTCTTTAGGCTGTGAAAGTGAAATAGAAATGACAAACAATTAAATTCACAATTGCAGCAACGTCTGTCTACCTGTGATCGTCGAAAGCTCCAGGGAGGACTGTAAATTGGGCACCTCGATGATGACGCTGGAGCTGAGCTGAGATTTGTCCTGGCTCTGCTCTGTCTCATTGTCTTCCTTGGTGTCTGTGTTTATAGGTGAGTCTGACTGTGGAGGAGGGTCCTCCTGCATCTGAGGACCCTGGTCACCAGCATTGTGACCGTTGTCTGCTGGGTCAGGGCCACCTTCCTCGGGTTGCTCATTTTTGCTGGAGAGACAGAGAAGGATACACAGAGGTGAAGAGCAACTGACAGTGAGACAAGTTCAGCCCAGGCAAGACTTAAAGACCCCATCTACACCTGAGGTTAAAATGTTACTGTCTGCTATTCAGATAACAAAAAGACACATGAAGGAAAAGTGTCATGATCAGACTTTGATTAAATCTGCTCGAGCACATTTGGAAGTAGTCTGGAATAAATTGTGTCCAGAAATACTATGTGAGGGTATAAATTGTGAGTTTCTGAGGCTGAGGATCTAATAAATCAGAGGGGTCCAAACATTGCCACAAAGGGCTGAGACACTGCAGGTTTTCTTGCCAGCCACTCATTTAAGCAGGTGTTTTCACTGAAGTGCAATCAGTGGGAAGGAATTCAGTGAAATCACCTGATGAAGAGACTGGTTGGAAAGAGAAAGTGCAGTGTCCTGGTCCTTTGTGGCAATGATTGGACACCCCTATAATAAATGGATTTACCACAGCAGACGCAGCTCTTGGTCGTCCTTTCCTCATGAGGGGCAGTTTCATCAGTAATGTAATGATGGACTGTCTTTGCTTTTTACTTAAGTGAGTGCTTCTTACTATATTATGAATTTGTACAATAGTTGTAGAAGCAGTGATAGGGATATTGACTTTGTACCCACCCTTCCTTTGCACAAGGTGGGCACAATACTCTAAAGTACATTAAGGGTGCATTCACACCAGCCCTGTATAATCAAAGTCTAGTTTCAATCAATCAATCAATCAATCTTTATTTGTATAGCGCCAATGATAATCGCCGATTATCTCTAGGCGCTTTGTTTGTTTGGAAAGTCTGGGTCATTTGGGGAGGTGTGAATGGGCAATTGAAGTCTAGTCCTGGTCCACATCAAAGAAGCTGGTCCACCTAAAAACTCAAGTCTTGGTCCACTTCAAGTGCCAAATGCAGGAAGTGAACTATGACACAGGGCATTGTGGGTAAACACAACCAAAACAAACATGTGTAGCACAACAGCTTAAAGAAATGGCTTGTGGTCAGATGTAGAGTTAGGATAAGAAAACAGTTCTGACAGAAATATGGTCAGATGAGACTATACCACAACTACTTGTAAGCATTCACAAGAACAATTAAGTTTTTTTTTTTTTCAAACCAATTAGTGGGAAATGGAGGCTCTGGGATTCACTTGTACAGTTGAGCAGCGCTGCACAAAGGTGAAAAAGTGGCACACTGAGAGAAGAAAGGGAAAAGTTTCCTTAGTATGAAGAACTAGATGTGATTTTGGCAGATGACTGACGAGCAGGGGAATGCGTTATTCAAAGTTTTGGTTCATTTGACAAAGTGCACTGTGAAAGAAAACTTGGACCAGCTGAATGTTGCACCCAATCAAACCAAGTCCCCAATCAAGTCCACCTGACTATTAGGTGTGAAAATGGCCAGAGAAGGCAAGAAAAGGCACAAATTAACTCTTGACAAGGCACACAAACCATTCCAAATGACTACTTAGTGATGGCAAAAGTTTGTACTCGGTGGGTCTGCTAGTTGGAATGTGGAGAATTAATAGCCAACCACAATCACTTTTTTTGACCTGTCCCTAAATCCAACTTTTTTGGAGGGAAATATGAATAAGCATCTCTAAAACCCTGTAATTTAATATTTGTACTACTTTCATATATTTCTTCCTTGGTCACATCCCAGATACACTTTGTACCAGTGATAAATACCCTCTGAAGATCCTGTTAACTGCAAGTGAAAATGCCATTACTAAGTGTTGATTTCAGTAAATGGTCCAATATCTGTTTTGTTAATTGACATAGTTAAATACATACACACTTTGAAAGAGATGACATGTTCTCTGGTCCAAAAAGAATTGAGTCAAAAATGGTGAAAAAAAATTATGTTGTTGTTTAGCAATCAAACAGATTCACTACAGGTGAAATGTATACAACATGGCAATGATTTACTCTAAGTTGAATTGTCTTGTGCCTTGCCCCATGTCCTCTTGTTCCATTTTTGTTGTTGTTTGGGTTGTTTAACACTTTTTTGTTTATTACATAATTCCATATATGTTCTTTCACAGTTTGGATGTCTTCAGTATTAGTGTAGGATGCAGGAATATATCCTGGCTCAGACTGAAGGACCCCCTACTCAGCTGATGTCCCTGTATACTGTATGTGACACTCATCACTAATGTTTAAAGACATCTGGAACTGAAGACACTGACACTTAAGGCATATTAATTGATTCACAATGTCAGAAACAAAAAAAATTCTACACTGAATGCTGACACAGGTCATTTGCAAGGAAACATTACAAATCCAGCCTTGGATTGAACTGTAAAAGAAAGGGTAGAGCTGAGTTTGTTTCTTTACTTACACAGTGGTAAAGTGAGAGCTGATCAGAAGCACTCACTAGAGAGAATTGAGAGGTAGACTTGTTTTTGGTTTTTGGGTTGAAGAATAAATTCAGAATCAATCCTCGGGAGTGGAAAAAAGAATGGCACCCACTAGAGTGCAAGCTCTACCAAAGCCTACAGTGCAGGTCCACACCAAAATCAGTAATATTTGACTGAATAGGCATTAAAAATATTTCCTACTCCTAAACCATTCCATTATCTCACTTTGGTGGTAGACTCAAATCTCTGGCCCTATTTGTTACTGCACAGCAAATATCCTGCTAGCAGACAACCAAACCAACAGATGCTGGTGAAAACATAACCTAGTTGGCAGATGTAACTAAAGATGTAACTCCCCAGGCACTCAGTCTTACCTCTCCTCCTCTGGTTGTCTCACTTCTCCCTCCTTCTTTTCTGTTTCCTCTTCCTTCTCCTCTACTGTTTCTGGGTTTCTATTCCTCTCCTGGCTGTTGGAACGATTTGCCACTTTGCTTCCATTTGCAGGTGAAGACCCCTGACTTCTGGACTCTGTCTGAAGGTCACAGTGATGCCTCCTGGCCCTGATCCCAATATGACCTTCCAGCTCAGGAGTCAGGGTGTCACTGTTTTCTGGTGGTCTGAACTTCTTCACCGCCCTGTGCTGACGCTCACCATTCAGCCTGGGACTCCGGCGCTCACTGGTGGTGTTGTGGCTCTGATTAACAGCCAGTTTCCCCCTGTCAGAGACTGGCTCTGATGCAGGAGGTTCTGGTATGCTCATAGACACAGTGGCATCATGAAGTGAGATGTTCATGGGATCCATTGGGGGTTTGGGTATGTCACCAGAGAGAGCAGCATCCAGAGGCATCTCCTCAGAGCTTAAAGTTTGATTTTTGGCTGGAGAGGCCAGGGGGTCCGTGAGGCGTTTGATGCTGCTGGATGGTGTGTGCTGCATGGCTTTGCGGTGCAGTGACATCGGGCGTCCTGATCCATCTTTCTCCTCATTGGGGCTGCTGAACAGGATCTCTCGGCTGGACATCTGGCGGTGTCTCCGCAGCTGGCTGGTCCTCTGCTCCCACACAGACATGGTCATCCTTTTTCTTCTCTCTCTCCTGGACATGAAAGAGTTAGAGGAGTTGAGTGGTGGGGGTGGGCGGCCTTCCCTGAGGCTGCCCTGGGCCTCTTCCAGGGAGCACGAATAGGTAGGTCGACTACGGTGGATGGCTCTTTTCCGGTACAGGTAGGGCCGCCTCCTCCGGCTTCCCCTGACAAGAAAAAGAAAAAAAACAACCACATTTTAACATACTAAAGAATACAAGACTATTCATTATTTAAAACAGACATAGTCCTTCATAACTGCCTTGGTTGGAGATATACACACACTGGCCACTTTATTAGGTATGTCTGTTCAACTGAATGGATTAATCAGCCAATCACATGGCACCAACTCAATGCATTTAGGCCTTGTCCACACAGAGATGAAAACAAAGTATTTTTTTTCCATCTTAAATAAGTTTTCTGTAAACACTACATTGTCTGAAGAGATGTGAAATGAAAACCCTGTAGGATATATGCCAGGCCAGTAAGTGGTACTGTAACGTTCCCCAGAAATACACCAAAACAGACAAGAGGACGTGCGCGTAAAACTCGTGTTGCATAGGCTGTTCTCCATGTCCACTTGTTCCTCTCAGTGGTAGTACAGGAGCAGAAGATTTTACTGTAGAGGCCACAACAAGCTTAGTAGCTTCTGCAGCATGAATGCAACACTGATCTGCCATTGTTGCTATGGGCTATGGTGTCATCGTTTCTGAAAAGATGTATAAAGGCTGTAAACACAGAAATGCAAGGGTGACATTTTGAGATTTTTTTTTACTCTATCAACTAAACTTTGTTTAAACACTACAGCTTACTTGAAATTTGCTACTGATCACATCCATCCGTCTATGACTCATGTGCCCCCACTGAATAGACAGCTGGTTCGAGTAAGGTGGACCTGATACAGTGGCCAGTGAGTGTAGATTTCAGTCGTGCTATTTCCTGATTCAGGTTGATATTTCACTAAAATGCTAATTTGATTCAAAGCAACATTTTCGAATATGCTTTTGCACTTTCAAGGTTACTTTCCTGGATTGTGAATTGCAAATAAGCAATCAAAATATTTGCACTGAAAAATGAATACATGGCGAGCGCTTCAGTTTGATGCTCTAGTGATTTATCAACAACATAGAGCAATTTAATTTCAACATAAAGCAATTTACTAGATCAATGGAGATGTTAGGTGATAAATTAACCAAGCCAGGGATTGATGAGGGGGGGAGGAAAAAGCAAAATGCGCAATGAAATCAGTGGAAGAAATATACAAATGTGGTATCAAATAAAGCTGAAGAGATTGAAGGTACAGGACAGAGCGTGAACACAATATTATGCAGGATGAGTCGAGGACATTTACCCAATTTAAGAAAATCAGGCAGGCGTTTAGTGACAGATTCAGAAAGCGGAACACACAGTACAGTGTTACTTACTGGAGCGTGGACTCTTGTGTGGTCCGTGTTATCAATGAGCGATTGGTTGAAAACAAGACATTAGTGCTTTTGGGAGCAGAGACAAAACAGGCCAGGAGACACACAGCAAGCGATCCTCCAAGAGCACAGACAAAGTTATAGAAAAACCTTTGAATTGTGTCAATTAGCAGCTGCTGAGAATTTGTTTTTAATTGCTTATGAGGACAGCTGCTCTTTAGAAGAACACATGCAGAGGTAAATAATTAATATCAGATTAAACTGCTGAATCGTGTTTCCTCTCGAGCATATCTCTTGTTAAATTTAAATTCTGACTGGACTCGTTTTGGTGTGTGTCTCCACTACAGCCAAGCAACACATTGACAAACAAGATGGTAGCAGTATTAGAACAATTAAACAACATTCATAAACATTAAAGCGCAACATTGATAGAGGACGTCTTTAGGGACAGTTTTAGCTACAGCACAGTATGGTACAGGTAGGAAACACAAATGGGCTCCATCAGCAAAACACAAAAGATAAGAGTACATATTTAGATACCCTTTAAAGAACACCATCATCTCAGAGCACTCACAAATTTGCATACTTCGGGTCATGCCAGTGCAGATAAATAAGGAAATTAGCATGTTCACAATAGTGCCTAGATATATTGGAATACTCAAGAGACTCCACGGCAGAAGAAAAACGGTTCACACACTGAAAATACTTTCCAAATATTCCTTCCCTGTCAACTGTACATGAAAAGCATTCTCATTTAGTGTCTGTGAGTAATTTGTTTTTCTTCCTTTGATCACACAGACCTGCATGCAATCCCAAGATCAACTCAGTATCAGCTTCCAACATGCTGCATCTTGTTTTTTTATTGAGCGAATACTGTCATGCAACTTTCTTTAGGGTCAGTGAGGGCAGGTACCATCGGGAGTTTTAGAGCTAACGGCAGAGATGAGACCAGAACCCCTTAAAGTTCACACTGTCCTCTCTGAATACCGATGCAGGCCCATGACCCCATGGTATTCCAGTCGTCTCTATGAGCTCTGACAGGAGCTTGACCCTGAGCCAGTTCAACTCAAACTAATGCAGATCTATTGCTTTCTTTCCATTCTTTCTGCATCATCCTAATTTCATTTTGGTAGCTATGTTTTACAAAAATGGCATTGCTTCTCAGAATAAATGAAGCAGGAAACATGGAAGGAAAGGAGAGAGTACACAATGCCAGGGTAATAAAGAGTAGATGGTCAAATCTTCCACATGCCCATGCAACAAACTGCTCTCTAGTGAATAGCGTGCATAGGGAGCTAGTAGTGTTCACCCTTGTGCATGCACATGCACTTCCACCACCTACAACGAGGCACTGTGTAATCAAATCTTGAGGAAAAAAACAATCTATTCTGCAAGCTGGAAACCTGAGCATTGAAGAAAACAAGGTCAAGTTACATTATGAATTGCATTTTCCCAGACTTACAGCACTACATATTATCACAAAACACTGATTTATGACTGCACAGTCTCTCAAAAATCCATTTACTATGCACAGACATACATACTGAACAACAAAAGAATCACAAGTATATTCTAATAACGCTCTATACTGTATGTCCAATATATGCAGAATATACACAGGGTGTGACAAACAATGGCGAATGGACGCATTATAAGTCGATAGCAGTAACTTTTAGTACATGATCTGGATCAGAATACAGTCAATAACATGTATGACCACCATGTACTGTAATTAATGCTGTGAATCTTTGTCACATTGAAACTACTAAAAGACAGATTTCATGTTGAGCTCTGGTCTGCCACTCCTACCGTAAGGCATTTTGAAGGTGAACAACCGTGTTCAAACGCAAACACAGGCTCCAACACGTCAATCCAGATTATCCCATAAGTGTTCTATGGGCGACATATCTGGTGAGAATGCTGACCAACAATATTCAGTCTTAAGAATCCAGTCACGACCCTTGTCATATGCGGACATGCGTTGCCCTGCTGCAATGCCAGACTGTGGCAGCGTTCACGAAGATTTGCGGTGAGGCCTGGTATGACAAATTGTGAAATTCCAATTTTTTTGTTTGATTTTATAGGCCTCACATACCGAAACCAAATGGCCATTCCTGATTGTTAGTGAGAGTGCAACTTTAGTCAAAACACACCACAGCTATGTTAATCTGACTACGTGTTCACCAGCATCTGTGGTTGTGTTTAGGTGCAGATGCATGTTCCATGACCTAAAACCCAATCTTTAGAATGTGTAGCCGTGTTGTAGACTTGGTACGACTATAAGTGACTCTTTTGTGTGGGGAGAAAAAAAAAGTTTCCTTTGTTGTTCAGTATATTAACAATCCTGCCATGTAAACCTGGTTGCAAAATACCCCTGTCTCCTAGACAACAATATGGGAACCCATCACACCCTCTGCCCCCCTCCCCGCCCTCTGTAGTGGAAAAAGCAACCATGGAGACTTCAGTTTGGAGTAAATGACATAAATGACACAAATGACATATCAATAAGAATATAATGGGACACTCCCAAACACTGATTCAACAAGCCACAAGTACAACCCAATATCAGAAGTTTGGACACTATGGAAAATACGTATTGAAAAATAATATGTTTTAAACATTTACTTTGAGCTGTATGCCATTGTAGACCGTATGAACACATCATACAGTGCTAGGAAAAGTGTTTGCCCCTTCCTGATTTCTTACATTTTTGTATATTTGTCACACTTAAAAGTTTCAGATCATCAAACCAATTTAAATACTAAATTTGGGTGAACATGAAAAGCAGTTTTTAAATGAAGGGTTTCATTTTTAAGGGAAAAAAAATCCAAACCTGCGTGGCCCTGCATGAAAAAGTGCCTGAACTTTTTGAAAGGTGTGTGTTCCGTTACATCTGGTTTAAAAGTAACACAGCATTTCAGAAAAGGAACATCATACTAACAGTAAAATATGGTGGTAGTAGTGTGATGGTCTGGGGCCGTTTTACTGCTTCAGGACCTACAAGACTTGCAGTGGTAAATGGAACCATGAATTCTGCTTCTACCAAAAAAATCCTGAAGTAGAATTTGTCTGACCTCAAGCTGAAGCACACTTAGGTTCTGCAGCAGGAAAATGATCCAAAACACACCAGCATGCCCATGTCCAATGGATGAAGAAAAACAAAATGAAGACTTTGGAGTGGCCTAGTCAAAATCCTGGCGGTCCATGCTCAAAAACTCTCCAATGTGGCTCAATTAAAAGAGTTACTACCAGTTATTGCAAGCACTTGAGTGGAGTCATTGCTGCTAAGGGTGGCCCAACCAGTTATCAGGTTTAGGGGGCAAGCACTATTTCACACAGGGCCATGTAGATTTGGATTATTTCCCCCCTTAAAAATATAAATCTTCACTTAAAAACTGCATTTTGTGTTTTCTTAAATTTTTTATTTACATTTGTTTGATGATCTGAAACATTTAAGTGTGACAAATATACAAAACATAAGAAATCAGGAACAGGGCAAAGACTTTTTCACAGCACAACTTTGTCATTGTATGAGAAAAATACTCAGATATTCTTAAATTAAGCGTTAATTGTTCCTTTCTGAAAACGTTCAGACAGGGACAATTAATGGCTACAAATGACTTAAAATCAAAATAGCATGATTTTACCTGCTGATGTGAACAGGTGGTTTTAAACATGATTGGGTTTATTAAGAACATGCGAAGAAAAGATACAGCATGCATCATCACTTTGTCATTAAGTGAGACTGGCTGACATCTTTAAAAGTAAAATTTCTTAAAAAGTAAATTTTCTTAAACAGGTATAGACTGGAAATTTCCCACACTCTAATGTCTCATGTCGGCAAAACAGTGTCTGGTATTCGGATGTATGGATAGGCATGAAAGCTACATCAGTTCGCAGACAGAACTGGAACCAAATTTCCCTCATCCACAGGGACTTGAGCAGCATCAGTAAGGAAAACTTTTGTCAACTACAAACACACACACACACAACTGTGGTTACAAATACAAATTCAGACTTTCCTCTGCCACAACGATGCCTTCTGTGAAGCAGACCACAACTGCTGACTTCAGAGGACCTCACCCACCATCTCCCTCTGTACTTCCCTCTCTCCCTCTACGTCTTCTCTCTCCAATTTTCTGCATATTTAATATCAAAGTGGTGACGCAAACTGTGTCTTTCGTCCTGACAATCACATGCTCCTTATGATCCATATCATGTTTAAAATCACCTGTTCACATCTGCTGGTAAAATTCATTTTGTTGTTCAATGATTTTAAGTCATTTTTAGCCCTTAATTTCACCAAGTATTTCCATTTGTGTTACAGACATAGATTTGAGGAATGGCTGTGCATTTACTAGTGAAATGACACTGACCAGACAAAACATTAAAGACAATGTTCATACTGTCTATGATAAAATATAAGTCAAAATAAACTTTAAAAACTAGTTAGTATTTTCCATGCTGTGCAATCTTTTTCTCATTTGGGGTTGTAGTATTTTAGTGCTACAATACAGAATTAGACCAGCTCAATATCTTTCAAACACCTAGCCACTTGCAACCTGTCTGCATTCAAAACTAGAGGACTAAACGACAGACTAATATTTGACTGGAAGCTACTGTAAGACAATTATTGATCTATGAACAACAAAGTGTTGGCTCTGTCAGACAAAGACCTACGTCCAATTCCCGAGGAAAAGAAGGGCGGAGATGAGAGAGACAGATGGAGGAGAGGTGGTCAGACATTGTTACACAGCACTTACTCTGAAGACATGAAGGAGGACAGTGGTCCAACTTCCTTTGCTTTCTGAAGAGCATGTTTCTGGTTGAACGCTGCCTCTGCTTCCTCTTCATCCTGATCAAATGAGACAACAGGCATAGAATCTCTGAACAACTTGAGCACCTATAAGTAACTGAACTGAATCAAAGTGATAAAAACAGCAGAGCAGAGTGGATAACTATTAAGCATTAAATAAAAAGCCCCTGCAGGTGTAAAATCAGATAAGAACTGACTTGTTCATTCTTAAAACTCACTTCTTTTATTTTAACTGTTTTTTTTTTTTTTAAATTACCTTAGTAAGTTCTTGTGCATTGGCGAGGTTATCCACAGCGATAGCCAAGAAGACATTCAGCAGAGTGTCTGGTCACAGGTGAGTTAAAGAAAAGGTCAAGTGCATGACTATGTTCTTTTAAAAGTTCAATCAATATTGTACATTAACTCTGAAAAAAGTGATGAGAAACTGCTGCAATATGATCCTGCTAAGTCTGCATCTCTGTGCAACATGGGTAGTATGCATGATCACCGATACAGTCAAGTGTTCAGGGTAACACAAAGTAAAGCATTTACAAAGCAGAGAAGACACATTTTAAATTCTTGGGAGCTCTTGGATAAAGACCAGACTGAAGCATAAGGAAACAGGTTTTACAGAACCAGAACTGGATTGAGAGATGTGTCATCCATATGCGTTAACTTCGCATGCTGAAAAGTGAAGCAAACCAAAGCCTACTTCCACAAATATCTACTTAAGGTAGAGTCCAAAAGCAAGCCCTCTTCTTCTGCTTTCTAGTGTTCAATGGCAGCTTGCATCCTCCCATATTAAAATGCCTATTTTATTCATTCATGAAAACTGAAAACTGTAAGGTCAGTGAATTTTTCATGTGACTCACCCATCTCAAATACACTCAACAAACATATAAACGCAACACTTTTGTTTTTGATCCCATTTTTCATGAGATGGACTCAAAGATCTAAAATTCATTCCAGATAA
>JAQQAE010003182.1:0-20672 GCA_029823295.1 Pseudamia nigra | reverse complement strand
TACTTTATATGGGAGTTTGTCGTGGGTCCAGAACGGATTAATTGGTTTTACATGTATTCCTATGGAAAAAGTCGCTTTGAATAATGAATGATTTGAACAGAGCGTGACGCCGGAATGGATTAAATTTGTTATCACGGGCACCACTGTATTAAGATATTGCTGCAAATACTGTAATACGACAAATCACTGCTGTGCTGGGATTTAAGTTGGACTGTCATAGCTTCTTTTTGTTTAATAATGCATATTTTTTCCTGATGGGATGCTTAAGGTCATATGTAGTTATGGTCAATTGCTCACATCAAACACTTTTATATGATTGAGTTGCAATACTTGATTAAGTTTTACCAAGTCAGTACTCTAGCCAGTAGCATTAGCTTACCCATAATTCAATTCAATTCAATTGTATTTGTATCGTACCAGTCATGATCCAAGATTATCTCTAGGCACTTCATATTTCAAGGCTGAAACCTCAAGACCATATACTATATGGAGAGAAAATAAAACAGAACCTTCAAGAGCAAGCCTAGGGCGGCAGGAGAGGAAAAATTGTTGCAAAATGAAGCCATGTTTTCACTTCTCAAAGCTGATTCCCTCTGATGAAACAATACACACAGATCTCACGTGCATATCTCTTACATAGCATCAAATCTGTCCATGAGCCATATGAGCCATATGCCAATTTGTTTTGTGAACCATATGTGTTACATATTCAAATACAAACAAGTGAAGGGAAATAAGTCTCCTTTTTCTTATTTCGAGAAAGTGCAGGGTACCATATAGTGCCATTTACAGTACTACATGCACAGTAGATGCAACAAAAGTGTTAGATTTTACATAACATGTAGAAACTAATGAAACAAAATAATTATGAAAAACAAATTCTGACCAAAACAATCCAACAATCAACAAAACTGTCAATATTTATGTAAGGCTGCAATGCAATCTGTGTTCAGAGATTTGTAAAACTGATTAAGAATAGAAGTGAGCTTTGAGTTTATGTTGGTTTTAGTGTGAGATGGGAAAAACTAAACATTATAACAATCTGTGTTGTGACTCCCTCTGCTGGACATCTATAGCTACTGCAAAAACATCTCACAGAGATGGTGGGGACTCCTTTCCTCTGGGACACATCTACAGATCTAGAGGAGACAGGCTCCGGCTCGTCCTTCCCTCTGTCCTTGTCCTTCCTGTCTTCTGCTGCAGGTGAGTCCAGCAGGTCAGTAGTGGACAAACTCGACTGCAGCACAAAGAAAAGAGGGAGAGAAATTACATTAATGTATACTACTAGTTAAAAGTTTGGACACACATTCTCCCTCAGCGTTTTTTCTTCATTCAACATTGTAAACAAAAAAAAGTGTTAAACAACCTAGGTAGTGCTTTATATTTTAGACTATCTAACACAGGCACATTTAGCTTTGATGACTGATTTGCATTCTCTCATCAGAAGTGTAATTTCTTGTGTTCTTATGTACAGTTGCACAGAGGAAAGGTGGGTACAAAGTCAATAACCCTATTAGTGCTACAAGAACTATTGTAAAAATCCAAAATAGCAAGAAAAACAGGTTAAGTAAAGAGAAAAGACAGTCCACTTCCCCACTGCAGCAGACGAAGCTCTTGGTCTTTCATTTACTTTGGACAATCTAAAATATGTTGTGGGTTCTTTAATATTTTTTCATTTACTACATAATTCCACATATGTTCTTTCACAGATTGTAAATATTCAGTATTAATATGCACTGTTAAAAATAATAAAATTATGATCAATATATAGTTTATTTGATAAATCATACTTTCTCAAGATGGTAGTTACATAATAAAAATTTTCAAATTTGAAAAAGAAAAAGAAAAATCCAAAAACGAGATACAGACAAATTCACTGGTGTACACGATTAAACAGAAGTGTTGGTCTCTACGGAGCTTGACTCTGATAGTGTTTACGATTAGGTCCCAACTTGACTTTTACAGAGAAATAATAGCACATCAAATAAAACAGTGATTTTGTCTGTTTAGTGATTCAGATTTATTTGAGCTTCAGTTTGACTTCAGCCTACATCCACATTCAAACATACCTTTTTTG
The DNA here is from genome assembly GCA_029823295.1 of Pseudamia nigra. Lineage (NCBI taxonomy): Eukaryota > Metazoa > Chordata > Actinopteri > Kurtiformes > Apogonidae > Pseudamia > Pseudamia nigra. The sequence continues at coordinate 18,595 of JAQQAE010003182.1, read as the reverse complement.
CTCCAAATTATTGTTATGGAATGCATCTTTAAAATCATCCACTATTCGTCAACTTCTAAAAACCTTTGACAATGCATATATTGTGTAAAAAACTTACACATAATAAGATACATTCAGAAAATGTTCATCAGTTGCAAATATAGAACAGGAATTACAAACATAAATCATAAAAATTAAGCAGATGTTATGTGATATGCACCTGTGCATCATGTAACTTGCACCCAGGTGTTGTATATTGTCCCTACTTTGGGACAATATTTACCCCGGGTGCATTGTTGTAAAAAGGTTTTTTTTCCCATGGTATGGGAAAAAATGCAAACATTTAGTATTAAATCTTAACCTAACAAAGCAAACTGTGCAAATCTACATGCAGGAATTGAACTCTGGTTGTTCACATGGAAGTAAAGCAACAGAGTCATTCGCCTTTAGTGCTATTGAGTGAAAAGAAGCTTTCCTGGTATATGACATTAAACATGATTTACATACATACTAAGGTGCTAATAACAGAACAGCTGCTGTACGAACTGGGAGCACATAGACACTGTGTATGAGTTAAAAATGGGAATGAAGCTAAATCCCACATCCAAACGTTCACAGGAAGATACAGATATGACAACGTACCTGTGATTTGTTGCTTATAAAAGAAGTAGAATAACTGCTATATTTTTTCACATATGCACCATACAGTACATGGATGTAAAGTCAAGAAATCAAAACAGACATACACTACATAAAGTATTCACCCCCTTGGATCTTTTCACTTTTTATTGGTTTAAATAATGAACCATTCCCAGTACAGTTTTTCCTTCTTGAGAAGTGTTTACAAAAACAAATCTTTGATGTCAACATGAAAGCATAGCACTTTGAAGTAACGTAAATTTTTATATATATAGTATGCGTGTGTGTATATATTGATTCATTATGCATGTATGTACTACCCCTCCTTGAATCGCCACATTATCGTGGTGGAGGGGTCCGCCACATTATCGCCACATTATCGTGGCCTGAGTGATCCTAGGAGCTATGTTGTCGGGGGCAATTCTCCCCTGGTAGGGTCACCAAAGGCAAATTGGTCCTACGTGACAGGTCAGAGCCTTCCTGTGGGCCCACCACCTGCAGGTTGTGAGGGTGCGGTATGATTACTGTTTATTACCAGTGGAGCAGAGGTGGGACTAAATATGCTTTTGAACATGTTATGTATCAAGATTGCGTTTATTTATAATTTGTCTCCTTTTTGGTACTTATGTTGTTGTATTAATTCAACATGTTCAAATACATTTTTAATTCATTCATTTATTCATTCAAAAGTGGTAGCATCTCAACAATGGGCTCTACAAGGCTTTTAAAAGTAGTGGGTAGAATGAATGCAATAAAGTTTAAGCAGATACATACAGGGGGCTTCATTCAGTCTGCAACAGAACTACAACTTGGGAGAACAATTATTTTTCAGAAAGACAATCACCTAAAGCATATAGCAAAAACTTGTCAGACATGGTTTAAAGACAACATTGTGAATGTTCTATGGCAGTTAATCAGAATCTGTAGCTGAACCTATCTGATAGCCTTCCAACATGACCGCATTTGATCAAGTTTACAAAGAGGAATGGAGTAAAAATTGCAGAGTCCAGATGTGCAAGGCTGACTTAGACCTACCACAGACTGGATTTTGTAATTATGTGCAACGGCGCATCTACAGAATGCCGACTTAAAGAGGGTGAATACTTATGAATTTGTATCCCATTAGGAAATTTTAACTAAGTGACATTACTTTGTAGAAATCTGCTTTCACGCTGACATTGAAGAGTTGTTTTTTGTAAATTTGTGTCACAAAAGCCAAGTTATATTGACAGTGATTCAATCAATAATGTAATAAAAGGTTGTACACATCTACAGGGGGTGAACACTTATATACAGTGATGTATGCAGCCTGAAAACACACTCACAGGCGTGATGATCTGCGAGCGAGGTCGGCGGTCTGTGACCCTTGGCCGTGATGCTGTTGGATGACTCAGTTTCTCAGTTGAGGCCACAACCACATCCAGGTCCATCTCTGAATAAACACACACAAACATTTCCACAGAAGTCAATGACACTAAAATAGAAGATGGTAAAATCTCACGTCTAATGAGCCTTCTGACAATTAACCAAGTCCCGATCTCACTGGCTGATGCTCCCTACAGGTAAACTCACCAGTGTCATGTGACCTGTCAGTGGCAGAATCTGGTGTCGAAGCCCTGCCCTCAGACTTGGGGCTTTCACACCTGAGCAGGTAAACCATACAACAACATTAGGCTCAGGGATGCTGGTCTTTTCTTTTTGGTAAGAGTGCGAGTGTGACTATGTACTGACGTGAGAGTGGGCGGTCTCTCAGGACGCCGCGGGGGTAGGGAGGAAGAGAAGGAGTTGCTTGTCTTTGGGGGGAGGGGTTTCTTGGGGAGGACAGACGGGAGAGAGGGCTTGGGGATCTCTCCAACCTTCAACTCTTCACCTACATGCACACACACAAAATTCCGCACATAAAAATATATTGGAAGACATATAAAACATAAACACAAGGTAAAAGTTTGGATGCAACTCCTCCTCCAGTGGCTTTTCTTTATTTTTTATCATTTTCCACATTGTACATTTACCCTTCAAGACCTAGGTAGAAGTATTTTTGGGGTGCCTGACTCTTTAAAACATAGTTAGCATCTTAAAGTCGAATAGTTAAAGTGCCAGATCATCATTTGCATTGTTGGAAAAGAAGAATTTGTTGATGATTTTGCAAATAAATAACAGCAAATTTGCAAGCTTTTTCACTATGCTGTGAGCATCCATTTAGGCCTTTGAGGGTTAACACTGAAGATATCCAAACTGTGAAAAAACATGTATGGAATTATGTGGTAAATAAAAAAAGTGTGGAACCCACAACATGTATAATTTAGACTGTCCAGAGTAACTGCATTTAGGGTTGATGACAATTTTGCATTCTTGTAAGAATTCATCTGTGCTTTAGAACATCAGTTGTCTTCTGTGCTAATCATTAATTTGAGCATGTGTATGAATCTGTGACAGACATGTCACATTTTCATGTATTATGTACACCTGATCACTTTATAATCCTCTGTAGCATGCCATCTGGCTTGTAACATAACTGCATTTTTAGCATAGTATTGTGGTTGTGTTTTTGTGCCTGTGGAAATTTTATAGTTTGTAGCTTGAGCACGAATTCTAACTTACACAATTAATATCTTGGTGATGGTTTAATTACAAATATTTTGAAAAGTTGTCCAAACCTGCACAACTTACATGTGTGAGATCATAACGAGGGGACTAACCTTATAGGATCCTAGGCGCCCCAGGCAGATATGGGAATTAAAGATAACATCACATATATCACACATGACATATATACGGTAAGTATTTTTTAAAATTCACTAGTCTCAGTTTTATTTTCACTCTCTATACATATTTGAGTCCATTTCAGATTTAAACTTATAGCTGCCTCACAACTTCTGTTACACCGTACACACCACTGTCCATCTGAAAACACACATAAACAGGCTGGCCACACAACGTTGGCTTCCTATGATGAGGAGCGGAGTCAGACATTGTAAACATCAGGGGCTTGGCCCAGAAAGGCTTTCAGAATATTCTTTTTTAAGAATCACAAAACTATATCAGTTATTATTATGATGACCTAATTAATGGGCTCTGTTTAATTATTTTGGCCATTAATACAAAGATAAGTATTTCCCTTCAATTGATTTACCTACTGACTTCAGCAGCAGTTGAGGAAGAGAATTTCAAAACAAATTGCTGTTTCTCACTGTTTGTCTGTGATTCCTTCATTCTGCCCTCTCTCCTCTCTCTTTGTCCTCCTCCTTGTCCTCCTCTCTCCCTCTTTGTGCCATTAACAATTAATCAGTACAATAATAAATAGGATAAGTTATTATAAAAACAACTGCAACTATAAACTAGGAAATTTGTAATCTCTGAAGAGATTGTGTGAGATTGCAGACTCAAAATAGTTGAACTTGCTGAAAAAATGTAAGATTCTTTTATTTGTTTTTAAGGCCCTAAATGGCCTTGCCCCACCCTACCTCACAGAGCTGCTTCATGTCCACACCCCTGGATGTGCCTCAGGTCAGCTGACCAGCTGCTCCTGGATGTGCCAAGGACAAAGCGAACGCTCAGATGTGATCGGGCCTTTGCGGTGGCGGGACCTAGATTGTGGAACTCTTTGCCTTTAAATGTCAGGCAGACTTCATCCCTCTCTACCTTTAAGTCCCTTTTGAAGACCCACCTGTACTCCCTGGCATTTTACCCCTGTACGCAGAGTTGATTTTTATCAAATGTAGATTTGTTTCATTTTATTGTTATTATTTTCATTGTGTTTTAATATTTTATGTATCTTATTGCTTTTATTGTTTTATTTCTGTTTGTTATTTTAAATTGTGTTTTTATGTGTTTTATATTTCTTACGTGTACTCCTTGTAAGGTTTTGCTAATGTGGCCCAAATGTACAGCACTTTGGCCTGTTTGGAATTTAAAGGGCTTTATAAAGAAAGTTGGTATGGTATGGTATGGTAAAAAGTTCAAAAGTTAAATTTATAGAGATTTGAAGTATTATGAAGCGTATGATGAATTCTACTATGAACGGAAACACCCATAGCACGCTGCACTGTCATTGCCATGGTAACCATGGCAAGCACCTTTCATGTGTCGCCAAGTGCAGTCACCTAAACTATATCACACTATCAGAGGTGCTGTAAACTGTCAGGTTCTGAAGCTAGTGAATCTAATAATCTCATGCTCTGCAGCAGAGGTAGCTGTTGGGGCGTAGTCACACTGTCAGTCCATGTTTCACACCAAGCGCAGATCAGGTGAGCAACGTGAACGTGACCGAGCAATGGTTTGCTTCCCCAGTGCTGGCACGGTTGGAAGAGGTGAATCAGAATGCACAAATACGAGCATGAGGACACTATGTAGACCTAATATATGGATTTCACTGCCTGCTGCCTCTGCATGCTGGCAGCAAAATAAACTGGAAATCGCTCCCTTATAATCCCGTAGATATCTGTGTGTGACCAAAAACAACTCAAACATATGTCACATAATCAATAAAGTTGCATATGTGGAATTGTGACACAAAGTTCAAAATTCACATTCAAAGTTCTTGAATTTTTATTTTATTTTTGAGATTTTTCTTGCGTTCAGTACAGAAGTCCATAAATATTCTGACAGTTTGGATTTCTTCAGTATTAATGTACAATGTTGAAAATGATTTTTTTTTTTTTAAATTAAGAAAAAACACAGAAAGGAGAAAGTGTGTCCAAACCTTTGATTGGTAGTGTATACAGAGGTGGCAAAGCAACACACACACACACGCAGCAGTGCATCATTAGGGTAAAGTAGGAGTAGACATCAGGAAGCGAGAGCGAGGAACTAAATCTGTCTGAGTAGGATTAAAGCAGGTTGACGAGAGTATTAAAAAAGAGAACAAAGAAAAGTCTGACGATGCCGAGGGCTGTGAGGACGGGGAAAAAAAACATAACGATGAGCACAGAAGTTGGAGAGCTACAGAGAACAAAGAGGATTAGGAGGATTAGGAGCCAATGTGGCAGGAGTGTGTATGGGCAGTTTGTTTAGTTTGTTGTTCTGTGTTTTGAGTAAATGAATTCAAGTACTGCCAAAATGGCTTTAGTCTTTGAGAATGTTTTAAGCAACTAACTTGGGAAAACACACACTAATATACATGAACATGATAACTTTTCTTTCAGATTTAGCAAAGAAAAGCCTAATCTGCAGTGCTTGTGCAGACACAAAGAAAACATCAAGAAGATGAATGATAATGGAGGAGGATTATGTTTGAGTAAATTACTTTTTACTGTACACTTTAATGTCAATAAATTAATCCTAATGTGATCATTCAAACTGCTTCTACAGATCTGCCACTTTAATTGTCATGGAGATGAATTCAGAGTTATTGCTAAAGGCCATATAATGTGGGAAATTCAGTTGATTTCCATCTGTGGGCTCTGACTGCTTTATACAATGGTATCTCGGATAAAGAATTTAATCCGTTCTAGCGTCACGTTCAGTATCCCAATGATTCGTTATCCAAATGGACTTTTCCATAGGAATACATGTAAAACCAATTAATCCGTTCTGGACCCACGACAAACTCCCATATAAAGTATGTATTACACACCCCTACCTGCACATTTATTAATTATTATTATTTGAAAAGGAAGCTATATTAATTATCTGAAACGGAATGCATGAAATTAGTTCTAAAAATGATTCAAAATGTATTCTTACCCTGGCTTATGACCTGGTAGTGTGTCCGTGGACACTGCACATGTCCATAACTGTGAACAACTCCACCGTGCCGCTGCCGGGGAGCCGACAGCGGACGCGCCGCTGCCCGGGACGCCAGGCCGAGGCTGGTCGTGACGCCGGGACGAGGCTGGCTGCGATGCCGGGACGAGGCTGGCCGCGACGCCGGGACGAGGCTTGCCGCGACAAGGCTGCCAGTGGGCCGATACGCCGCTGCCCGGTGGCGATTTATTCTCTTTGATCCAAAACAGCAGTAGCCTCTTCATAACGCAAGCTAATGGCTGTTGTCAGAGGGACATTTTTTGCAGTTTTTTTCTTTGGTATCCGAATTTTTCGTTGTCAGAAGAGTTCGTTGTCCGAGATACCACTGTACTTAAATATTTGAATTTAGGTTTGAGTTATGTGGGTGTAGTATATGTGTTGCCTTTTTAAATGTCCGTGTCGTTTTAACAGATTTATTGCAAGGTTTTTTGAAATTACACCTCTGATGTGCGATACAGACCTCCTGAGGCTGCTGCTACGGCAGCCAGGCCAGAATTAAAATAAAATCTGACAAGAATAAAACCACATTACCTATAAACTTCCTGTTCCACACAGGAAGTTGATGCAAAAGACTAAGATGCTACAAGTGATTTTGTACAGCTTTTTACCTGATCCAAAATCTGCCCACGACAGACATAATATTCAAAAAAGTTAAGTTGCTGTGTAAAATGTTAACAAAATAGAATGCGATGATTATCAAAACACATATCTACAGTAACTGAAATTCTCATAAAAACAACATGTTGGAACATTGTTTTTTAAAAATTATATGTTTGTTCTAAACAAAAACATTCCAAAAAAAGTTGAGCTGGGGACATAAAAAGTTGTGAGATGCTTAAAAAACTCACCATTAATTATGTCAATGGCAACAGGTTAGTATAAAAGGAGCATCCCAGAGAGGCTGAGTCTTTTTTAGGTAAAGATGGCATGAGGTTCACCACACTGTGAATGACTTCACTGAAGAATAGTGCAATCAGTTCACCATGAACAAGGCTGAAAAACCAACACTGCAGGGGCGTGACCTTTGGGCACTGCATTAAAAACAAACATGATTCTGTAGTGACTCACTGCACGCGCTCAGAAACACTTCCAAAGTCCACTGACTGGGATCACAGTTTGTCGCCGTGTTCACAAATGTCAAACCCTATGTACAGTATACTGTACCAGAATGTCGTTGCCTTCTGGAAAAGCAAAGTAGGAAACTGTCCTTTGGTCTGATGACTAAAAACTTGCCATCTTCTCGCGGAAGGGACAATTCAGGACCATCTAGCTTGCTATCACGTCTCACTTCAAAAGTCAGTGTGGGGGTATATTACTGCATAATGGCATTTGTAACCTGCACATCATTTCCCAGAAAGATGTTTATTTCATCAAGATAATGCCAAACCACATTGTGCACATATTACAACAACACAGCACTCTACTAAGAGTCTGCCTGCAGTCCTGACTTGTAAACTATTGAAAATACTTGGTGCATGTTGCAATATAAATTATGACAAACTGTTTAGATCCTATATTAAGCAGGAATGGGAAAAAAATCTCATCTTTCTAAATGGCAACAACTGGTCTCCTCAGTTCCCAGATACTTAGACAATGCTGTTAAAAGAAGAGGTGATGTAACAGAACAGGAAACATGACTGTCAGAATTCAAAATGAGCATTTCATTTTGGAAAAAAACTCTGTTTTGTCTTCATATGTTGTCTTTGTGCTATTTTCAATTAAATATGGAAGTTTGATGTTGTGCAAATATTCACATTCTGTTTTGCTAGAAACAGGAGAGCTGCTGGTAGCTGCAGGTATAAAAGAACCTTCTTGTGTTTTGAAGCAACTCTGTGTTTGACTGTAAGAAATTCAGCAGAAACTGCATATTAATTGAGATATTAGAGATATTAGGTTTTGTATGTTAGTTGCTGCACTGTATCATCTAAACAGATCAGTAGAAAGTAAGAAGCTGCCAGAGTTGCAGGATGCAGCGAGTCAGAGCAGGCCTCTGTGACGCCAAAGACTTTACTCGACTTTACCTCGATCCTGGTCCCTGTGAGGAAGATGTTCAGGCCGCTCAGGAGGAGGTTTCTTCACCTCCAGCTTTTTCTCTACAGGTCAAAGTTTACAAGTTTCTGTCTTTTGTTTTGTCAGTCTTTCTTACTCTCACAAGTCATAAAAACAAAAAAGAAAGGAGGGGACAGGACACGAGAGGAGAAAAGAGTTTTGGAGGAAAAACAAGGGTGGTGGAAGGGAAAGGAGGAGAGCAGAGAAAATGAGGAAAGGGGAAACGAAGAGAAGGGAGGACGAATGATGAGAGGGCAAAAAACGACGAGATGACAAAGAGATAACAAATAAGGAGAAACAAGCAGAGAAATGAGGGGAAATGAGAAAATTCAAGGGAAGTTGAAATAAAGTAGGGAGAGGAGAAATAAGAAGAGGAAAAATGAGGAGAGGAGAAACAAGAAGGAGAAGGGAGATTGTAAGGAAACAAGGAGATAAGGGGACAAACGAGATGGAGAAATGAGAGAAAGAAAAAGGAAAGAGAAACAAAAAAGAAAATAGAGAAAACAATGGAAAGTAAGAGGAACATGGGTGTAGATTCCAGGGCTGATAGGGACTCTGGTTCTCCTTCATATTAATAAAACGTAAAATGGCTTAGTTTATCATCTGCATCTCTAAAAATATTGGTTGTCAGTGATATCCCTCAGCCTCCTAACCCGTCCTCATCTTTGACCTTTACCTCAATGCCAAGGTCACCATTTATGACTTTCACTGAGCTGCTGATCTCAATCAAGAGTAATCGCCCTAATAAGCCAATGTTTGACACTGCATGCTTGACGCTGGGGAGAAAACTGTCAATAACTGCTCACACTTTAGTCATTTTGTTGATTATTTTGGGTATAATAGTTAACAGTTAAGCCTTTATTCTTATACATTGTTATTATCTTTTACACTCAAATACATTGAAATAATGGTGACTGCCAGTAGCACCTCCTCAGCCTCCTGAGGCTCCACTGCTTCTTGAATTTCAGGCACCCCTTTTATTTCCTGTCATACATCACTGGATGAAGTGATTCATCCAGTTGTGCCTGGCTTACGTTCAGAAGTAGCGGAGTTGTGCCCAACATCCGCTGACCTTGAGGCAGGGTGTTTATCTGGATGGAACAATGCTTTGCTGAACTGTGACAGGTAGCTAATAACAATATGACGTCTAATAATACATCATCACTGTGGACGTCGACACCAAGTTAGTGTTTCATTGAATGTGACTGAACAAAGAATGAGTGAGTCATTCAATCTTATGAAGAATGAAGGAATGTGGCATGAACAATTTCAGGTATGATATGGTGTTAATTCCAAAAGCTGATGTTATTTCCTATTAATTTTCAGTTAATTTGACCTCTAACCTTGACTTTGAGGTCAAACCCAAATTCAAATTCGTTTGAGATTTTCGGTGACTCATTCAGGGTGTACCCTGCCTTCGCTCAAGTCTGCTGGGATCCTCATGAGGATTAAGGGGTAGAAAATGGATGGATGGATGGATGGATTTTTCATTGGTGCAACTATGGTAATAGTTTGAAAAGCAAACATGATATCCTTGAGTTACTGTGTTTACGAGCCCTTCAGAAAATTTGTCTTCTGATTTTGAGTTTAAAGTCACCCAGATTTGAACTCATCCAAGATTTGTCATAGATACAACTATGGCATCAGTTTGAAAAGCCTACATGATTTCCTTTTACTTACTGATTTGCCTAGGTGGTGACAATAATGTCATGTGCATTCATTTTTATTAATATTTTGACGTTTCATTGCTTGTTTTAGATTTTTTTTGTTCATTTTCTGATTAAAAAATGTCCCTTCCAATGATTAAATGAATCTTATGCCCTTGAAAAAGAGGAGAAAATAAATGAGGACAGGAGAAACAGTTAAAGGAAAAAAATAGAGTGTGGAAATGAAAAAGAAAGAAGAAAAGAGGAAAGGAGTTCATACCTGTGGCTTGTTTAGCTGGAGGTGCACTCGGAGGAGGCGGTTTCTTTGGTCTCTGTGAACACAGATGCAGAATGTGTCATACGGTATGTACTGTATAGTGTGTTACGTCTCAGACCTGATCTTCACCATACAGGCAGCTTTTGCATGTGTGTCCCTGTGTCAAAAGTACCTCTTTCTCCACTTCAGGAACTAGCAGCTTGACAAAGTTATCTGGAAAGACACCTTGCCTTCCCCCGATCTCCCCCATCCACCAGCCAGCATCAGCACAGTCCTGGACAGAACACAACTCCATGGTTCATTTGAGTTATAGTTCAAACTGCCCCATAAGTGCATTTAGTGAGCATTGGTATGTAAATATTTTCTTTTCCACAAACAAATCAAACTGACCAGATGATGAACGATTAGAGCAGACACGCCTGTGCAGTACACACTGCTGCTCCTGCTTACCTTGGTGATGATGTTGATGATATCCCCCTCTTTGAGTGAGAGCTCATCTTCATTTTGTGCTTCATATGGAAAAAGGACTTTACACTGTTCCCGCCCTGGGAGCCAATCAGATTAGAGAACCGGTCAGACCTACAGTAGACTGCATCCATGCACTCATAATCTAGATTTTCTCCTTTTTGTCAAAAAGACAAAATTTGCTGTATAGGAGGTATGTCTGTTAAATAACGAGACTGTGCTCATGAGGGTTAAATCATGTGGTTCACAGTCACACTGATAAAGGTTGGATATTCACACACAACTGCCGTAAGTTTCCAAAAGTGACGTCTTTAGTTCACTGCTACCTCCTGATTGAAGTGCACATGTTTTTGCTAAGGAGTCAGAAAATCATTAGCTTAAAAGCTGACCAATACATTAACCTGAAATTTTTGGTGAAATTAAACTAAACAGCAATTGAATTTTGTTGTCCATTAAATGAGGTGTATGAGGAACACTGCATGCCATGTACACCCGTGTCTGAATGAAACTAAACATTTAGTGAAGGCAGAAAGGATGTCCAAGAAGAGGAATGTTCCGGATACCCACACGCATCAAAAACTTCTAAAAGCATTCAACAAATTGAACAAATCGTTCAAAAATGAAAAATGGTTTCATTCTTCATCAAGATAAAGCTCCAGCTCACATTGCACTCTCAGTAAAGCAGTTTCTGTCCTCCCTGTTCCCCTAATCTAGCACTGTGTGACTTTTTCTGTTTTCCTAAGAACAGATCTGTGTCAAAGGAACATGTTTAGAGTCTGTGTCAGCAGTTCAGAAAAGAACAACAGAGTTTCTGAGGCAACTGAAGACCTACTGCACTGCTTTGATCAGTGGACGATCTGACTGCAGCGGTGCATTGATTCAGGATATTAAAGTAGATAGACACGGAAAAATGTTTATATTCAGTGAAATTATTACAGCATCAGTCTCATTTTTTAATGGCCATATGTCGTACATGATCCATGACAATAAATATTCCAATAATATTTATGTTTACATGCAACTTTTCAGTGTGTTACTAGTGGCAAATGTTCTCTCTTCCCCTCTTCCATTCGTTTAAAGATCATCCTGAAAGGTCAGGTTTTGGATATTTGCACATGTCAAAAACCCTTTTGATGTCCCCTGCTACAATGTTTATAAGTAGGTATGTTTCTCCCTCTGACCAGAAATGTGAAGTTTTCTTTAAAGCATTGATCTGTTCCAGAGTGTCTGTCTCTACCACAGCTGAACCTAAACCTGCACTTTCTCAATGTGCTGTATACATGTCTTAAAAATTCAACCAGAATAATAGCAGTACATGCTGTACGTCTTACTTCAAAAGTTCTCTATTTGGGAAACGGTTTGTGTCACAGGACTCATTCAGAATATGCAGTGCATATGACACCAGTAAAATTCAGACTATTCAGAATAAAACTTGGAGTACTAGTGTGACTATAAACATAATGAGACTCAAGTGCAATTATTTGGAATGTCTGAACTGTTTAACACAGTTTTAACAACTTAACTGTTTCACAACTTTTAACACAGAATTTATGCCCATCTCCAATGAAAATTGTTGTTTTCTTATTTTGTTATTTTAAACGTGACTAGGTCCTCCAGCCTACTGTGACCATTTTACTCCTCCATTCAGTTCTTAGATGTCAGACAAACAAGTGAGCATTTTCAATATTGTGACTTCTTGTAGCTACATGACAATGTGCAAATAAACAGTATCAGAAAGAATGGAAGCCTTTTACACGAGGAATAGGAAATGATGTTAAAATGGTAGCATGTTCTGGAAAATACTAGGCGGTAGATAATTAAGGTGCCATACATGCCTAAGCTGCAAAATGGAAATAGCCACTTTATCAATTTCTATGGCCTCTGAGACCACTTGGCTGCTTTCTCAGACAGCCTATTTGTGAATTTGTAATTTCACAGTGAGTTGTTACCTTTTGCTTTGCTGTCAGGTTCAGTCTTCATGGTTTCAGGGACCACACTTGCTGCTTTCCCCCCCTCGCTGGCCTGAGTGACAAACAAAGAAGAGAATAGATGTTTTTATTTTCAGGCACACGTCGAAGACAAATGTGCAGGAACTGTCATCTTTTCACAAACATCAGCCTCTTCATCCGACGGGGTTGATTTTATTTATTTCAGGACCGTTTATTGGTACCTTTCAGAAACAGAGCAGTGAGGTGTTGTTTCATTTACTTGCAGGTTATAACATCTCTGTATTGTCTGCAACTGATTGCAGACACTACCATGTTCAGCTGCTGTTTAAACCTGTAAAATTTATTGCAATTACAAGTAAAACTCAATTGTCAAATTGCAGATTGACTCCATGATATACAGATGATATACAGTATACATATACAGCCACTGCAACAATATCTGTTTCTCTGATTTTTACTATTTAAAAGTATGTGATTGGGTAAAATGAACAAACTACTGACATTTATTCCAAATTCCAAATAAAAATGTTATAATTTAGAACAGGGGTTTTCAACCAGTGGTCCATAGCCCGTGGGTGGTCCTTGGCCTTGCTGTTTCAGTGTCCAGGTGTTCCTAGGCCAGCCGAGAGACACGGTCCCTCCCTGGAGATTGGACCACTCACACTCCTGCCTTCAACTGCCACTCAAACCAAGAGCATTTACCACCCTTCTTGCAGGTGGTGGGTGTTTATGAGTACTTTAATTTGAGTACTCTTACTGTTTTACCCAACTTTGCTTTTTCCCACCTGTCTCAGAGTTTTTCAGAATACAGGTTGCGAATTACTCTTTGGATCTCATTAAGGCTTAGGATAGACTTACTGTACATAATCGTATAAAATTTGAAATCCCCCCAATAATGCAAATTTATAAAATGTATTTTTCAAAAAGTAGTCCAAAAACAAACAATATACAAAATAAAATAAAAACAAAAAAAGATAAACTGTAATAAAACACCAAAGACAAAACTAAACTGAGAAAAACAACAATTAAATGAACTAATCTCTTCTCTCCAGTGACCATCTATGTCCCACAGCTCCACTATAACCAGCTAATTAGCGAGGAAGAGATCAGATTTGACACAGAAACCAACAAGATGGCTTGATGATGAAGTGTGTGTGTGTGTGCATAGAACTGTGTGTGAATGAGCAGCGTGGGCTTGTAAAGGGCCTGTTGTATTCTGCTGGAGTGGATCCCTCGACTGTGTTTGTGGAACCAGGGTGGCTCTTCCACAGGAAAACACACACTCACAGGGCCCGGTCTGTCCCGAAAACACACACACAGCTCTGTTCTGTCCAATCCGAGAAATACCGCACCCCCCCCCCCCCCACGACCGGCTTCTCTCCTCTCTCTCTTGTCGCTCTTCCTTCTTTCCCTCTCTAATGAGACCCATGTGGTGTCATAAGCATGGACACAATATTATAGCATCACAGAAAGGGGTCAGTGTCCAAATGTCCCATGCTGACTGTTCTAAAAAACTTGAAAAATGTCACAATATCTATTAAGGTCTGCTTATACTGACCATGACATTTTTACATCCTCAACTCAACTTTAAGATACATCTTCTCAAGGTGGACAAGAGTTCAGTTATTGTTCATTTTACTGGGACCTGGAGGAAATTGTGACACAATGTCCAGCGTCTTTAACAGGGAACAAGTGGCTGCACAGTCACTGAACAATAATGAGAAACACCCTTAGCCCTGGGGTGAATCATGTGTCCTGTGTACATATTTGTTTAGCCATATTATTATGAAACTCAGCTACTTCAATTTGTTCTTCAGCTTAAGCCACCTTTTCTAAACTACTTAAGGTATTCCATGTCAACTTATTCTTTTAGGAAGTCTGTCAGCATTTCAGCAGTAGTTCAGCATGAATGTAGCACTTCAGCAGTTTTCAGCAAATTGAACTTTCAGCCGTCAGCGATCACACACAGTCTCTACGGAGATCGCAAATGTTCTACTTAGGCATAAAGTTTGATATTATGAAAGCACCTGTTCAAATGTTCCCCATTTTTTTCATTTTTTAAATTCTTTTCAAGATTAGATCAGAATAATAACTATAACAAAATCTAATTGCCCCATGACTCAATCAAAGGATTATTTAATGAGGAAAGTCAGATTTAATTAATCTCACTGCTAAATTAAAAGTATATCCAAATTCCTCGTTTTAAAACATTTCATAGGTTTGTCACACATTAAATGAAAACTGGTGATACATGGTCCATCTTTGCTCCTACAACGATGGACCATGGCTACACTTTTGTACCAAATCATGTTTAAAATCAACATTCCACATCAATTGTTTTTCTCACATTGTTTTTACACGAGTTTCTTTTCTTTTTTTGTTTTGCTTTATAATTTTCCGTGGCTAAACTTTTTTGGAGCATGTTTTAAAGCAAAAGTTGAGGAATGGCTTTAAGTTTTCAAATAAAAATATGCTGAATACAAAGAAAATATGAAATTTGCAAGTGGCACCATTAACCATTAGTTAATGGTGCGTTCAATTTACCTGGGAACTCAAGAGGAACTGAGAGCTCCAGACGTGTGCATTCTGTGTGACAACATCTGTACAGTATGTGACTGACGCAAGATGAAACAAATACACCAGATATTAGCTATATTAATTCAGTTGTTTTGAGTGGTAGCCATATTACACTGCAAAGTTGGGGTTGGTGGTGTTGCTCTGACTGCCTCAGTGGAATTCTGACTTGAGGACGGGCATTGTAGTTGAAAGACTAGAAACTTGGAAATACAGACTTCCAAGTACAACTGGAACACACCATCAATGGTCAAATGTCAAACACTGCAGTACCATTAGTGTGCACTACGGGCTGAATCCAAAAGTCAGTCAAGCCCCACAGAATCCTGTATTAAAACGGCACCTCTAGAGCAGAAATAAACATCTTTACAGCCTGGTGCAAACACCAAGATTTAGGGCATTGACACTGAATAACAAGTGTCTCAGAGGCACAGGCTATATTTTATTTAACCTAAGTCAACTCCACTCACACTCAAACTCTAAGTCTTTTTTTAGATCAGAGCAGGTGATGGTGCCAGTATGGCAGCGCCAATAGGCTCCTTGTTTGAGCTTCCAGATGGCTCTTCACAAACCCAAGTGTGACGTCAAGGAGTGTTTGTCCATTTTTTATAAACAGTCAGTGGAAATATATTGTTATACCAGTAGGCAATGACTGGGGATATACAGTAGAGTGAGGCCAATTAAAGTAACAATAAGGCTTTTGGATGCTGCTGTACTTTCACAGGGCTCCCATAGAGTTACACTGACTCCTCTCTGAAAATACTAAGTTAAATTGTTGTCATGAGTCATGATGATCTCAAGCATTTCATTTGGACCCTCTAATAAGTGATCCAGTGGTCCATCTTGACCTTTTTGCTCCATTATTGAGATATTGCGGCAAATAATCTGACAAATCACAGCTGTGCTGGAATTTGATTGGCAGGTTGCTATGGTAACTCAACTCGCCAGTGGAGTCGGACCAAGTCGGACATAGTTTTTAGCTTACCCATAAAACCAATGACAAACTATGCTCCTGTAGGTCCACCGCTCCAAAGTATCATCCAGTCCAGTGGCATTACTGGTTTATACAGTCTACAATCACAAACAAGTCAAAGTATATTTTAATAGTGCTGCATAATTTGTTCATTTGCATTTACAACCTGGCTGAACCTTTTTGAAACTGGGCTTGTACTGTACATAGCTGGTTTCTCTCTCTCCGTTCAAAGTTAAAAACCTAACGCATCACATGTGACTCATTTAAGCATGATTTAGAGAAACAGTGGTACATTTTGTATTTCTCCGTCACTGTAAAAGAACCTTAAGCATCCACTGCCTTACCTTAAAATTCCCCTCGTCTGTATTTTTAGTGTAGACTCAGCTAATCTTGAGGCTTAGTGGTTTTGACTCACCACAAAGCAAAAAAAAAGTCTGGACTGGACATGAAAGCGTCTTCTTTTCCATACAGACGACCATGGATTTACAGTATTTAAGATTGAAGCAGCTTAAATTACCCTTAACCCATAAAAACTTGAATCAGTGATAAAAAATGTACATTTGAAGCTTCCAATCAACATGTATCTTGCACGAGACTGCTGCTGCACACTGGGACTTCACCCATGTCCAGACAGCTGACCTCAGTTATTATTGACATGGCTTTGAGTGACTCAGTGTCCGCTCGTCCCGGATGGAGACGCTCTCCAGAGCCTCATTAGGGAGCAAAGAGATGGGCTCACCGTAAAGCAACACCACAGCCTCCTGCTCAGCGGGACAGGCTGACAAACATCCTTCACACACTCGTACGTCTGCAGAGGCTCGGGGATATGTGCTCTTAAAAGCCAATTAAAGGCTCAAGTCACAACTGAGAGGTTTGGATTGAAACTGTCAGCTCTGGTCCAATATGTAAAGGGTTAGTTCACTCAAATATAAGGGGAAAGCTTTGAGGACAGCTTAAAAGTCCTACACATAAAATCAAAACTATGCTTTCTGCATGGCTGGAGACAGCGAGGAGAAGTGCGTTTGACCTTTTCAGTTCCACCTCTGTAAATCTGACTTTCACTCACCCACAAAAAATAAAAAGAGCATTTACTGTTGCCTCAAAAATGATGTGGATGAAAAAAACCTTCAGATTTATGATGTACAGTGATTAATAAATTTATTAGACCACGTGCCTCAAAGACCATCCAGCATCATAGCGTGTTTTCCTTTTCAGTTCAAAAAAGTACATTTAGGGCAGCTGTGTTGTAAACCTTACACTGGTGGAAGTCTAATAAATTAGTTTAGCACTGCATCTTCCAAAATATTGCAGATTGATAGGAGACTAGACACACTAGCTCGACCAGAAGTAAGTGAAAAAATTGTAATAAGGTTAAAACTTACTGCTTAGAATGAGAAAATGCAGATAAAGCAGAGAATAAAATGAGAAAAGTGGGAAAAGAAAGGTAGAAAATGCTTAAAAGTGAGAAACAAAAATAGATTTATGTGAGAAATCTATATGAGCGATTCAGAAATAGAGAAAAGGTGACCTACTGTAGTCTTCTGGTTCCTGTTACACGCAGACAGACCTTTGCTACATCAGCGTAGACAGCCTGAGACAGTCAATGTGTGTGTGCACGAATATGTAAACGTCAGTGAAAAACTCTTTACCTCCCCTCCTCCCTCTCTCACTTCTGCTTTGCTTGTCAAATCCCTACAGGGTGTGTGTGCGCACGCGTGTCAACATAAAACCACTTCCTGAGCTGAAAAACTGAAAGAGAGGAAACGGAGGAGCCGAGGCCCGGGTTTCCTTCCCTCGCAATACAATGATGAAATGTGTGGAGGTAAAATCATATGTGTGTGTGTTGGTGCATGTGTGTGTCTCACCTTGTCCCCATCAGCGTCCACGTCCAGAGATCGAGGTCTGAGCTTTATCGGCTGATCTTTGAAGATGTCACCAAAGCCAAACCCACGGACCTGTGTGTAAACATATTTTACATTTTCCTCAGGAGCCATATTTAGCTTTTGTTAAATCACAGGTGTTCCTTGTCAAGAGTTACTCTGTGTCATTTCTTGCCTTCTTAATATAATTTAGACCATCAGGTGTCTTGTGCAGATGAAGAGAGGGTACAGAGTTAGTAGGCCGACTGCTGCTACTACAACTATGAATGAATGATTGAATGAAAATGAATGAACATTATTGTCATTGTCATATGTTTCGATCAACAATGAAATTACTTTTCTCCCATTTAAGGGGGAGGGAGCTGCACTACTAACGCGTACTGCTCCGTGGTGGTGGTGGAGGGGGGTGGGGTCAGGGT
>JAQQAE010003181.1:9142-20674 GCA_029823295.1 Pseudamia nigra | reverse complement strand
CACGCTGTTGGGTTCTGCATTAAGGAGTTGAGCTGATTCATAGATGCTGATGGTGAGGCAGTCTTGTTTCACAGCCGCTAGCTGCTAGCTTCCCTAGCACTAGCGCTAGCACTCTGACTTCCGGGTCATTCTTGTTGAGACCCGGAAGTGACGCAGACGTGACCCGGGCGTTGTTGTCTGGATAATTCGTCGTTATGACGTTCAAATTTTTTGCAGTTTTTTTGTTGGTATCCAAATTTGTCGTTGTCAGAAGCGGTCGTTGTCCGAGGTTCCACTGTACTTCTCAGAGTAGTTACTTTGCAGAACAATTTTTACTCTTAGTCAGTTACATTTGTGATGGAAAAATATACTTGTACCCAGTTACATTTGGCCACAGCTCACTGAGTAGGAGTCATGTTTATATAATTAGAAAATCACCAAAAATGCAAAAAATAGCAAAATAATCGAAAAAATATTAACAACTTGACAAGCGGTTACTGGCTGTGGACTGGTCCAGTGTCTGTATCAGTGTCAGTATCTCTACTCTTTTCTTTTGTCTCTCCTCTGTCCACTTAGCCCAGATGGTCAAGGCTATACATTTTTTCTTCTATTAATGGAAGTTTTTCTTAGTCTTGCCCTTAAAGTTTCTGTCACAGGTGCTGGTGCTTGTCCAAAGATCAACCTGTATGCCAAGTTTGGTGAGCCCAAGTTACAGTATATGTACAGAGAGACGGCACCAATTGTCGTACATCCATGTCCTGACTCACCAAATCTGCATGAGTAAATGGCTTAAATAAAAAGATCTGTATATAATGTTTGCACATTTTATGTCTCATCATGATGAACATGAAAATATCATGATTTGTGGGGAGAAAATACTTTAAAGAACACAGTTGCTACGGAAATGTTATGAACATTGTTTAAACAGCAGTTACTGGGTTTACATCATGTTGTTTCTTGATCTATCACAATGCCATGATGAAATTTATCCTCCCATTTTTCATGTTTCAGAAATAAATATAAATTAACTGACCGAGTTTGATAAAAAGAACATTTGAGTTATAGTTCCAGCGGATACCAGCCCTGCAGCTGAGAATTATTGATACCAATAAAATATGCTTATTTACTTTCTCACACAATGTGAAGCCACAATATACAGAAGCCATTATTTATTTAGCATGTAAATCATTGCATGTCTAATTTAGTATTTTGTAGTAGTAATGCATTCATTTAAGAGGCTCTGTGGGGTATGTTAAAAGATAATAAAGTTATATATCTGAGTTATGTTAGACTTGTATTAAATTTTCCCTCTGCCTTCCAGCTTCTGTTCTTTCACTCTCCCTGCTGTTCTCTGCATGGTGTGTGGATTACACAGCTCCAGTCATGCTTCTTCTCTCTGACCGATTTTGTTTATGTTTCACTCGACCGTGTTTCACCTCCCACAGATGTTCTGGAACTGTCCAGGGTGTTAATCACAAGTAACGTCCTCCGTGGTGTAAAGGAGCTTGGCATCCTTTCAGCTTCCCCAAACCTCTCTCAGTCTCTCTCCCTCACCCTCCAGAAGGCTGGTGTGTTTTTCTCATCCAGAGGCTAATGAGGTCATTAACACGTTGAACTGAAAGAGGCCCCTTTAAGTGAGCGAAGGGATGAAGCAAAAGATTTTTACTAGTCAGACTTTTACCTTCAGTTTAGTGTAAGTACTTGTTTCTGGGTTCTTAAACAAAACTGGGAAATAAAAACGCAGTGTTGTATTTTCAGAATTTTTAAAACTTTTTAAAACAACTTTTAAAATTTTCTCTTCAAACATCTGTACTCTCTCCTTGTTACATTTTCAAAAAAAGGCTTGTTGCTTTAGCTTGATGCATCTGATGGGGATGTATGCAATCTGCATCACTGTGTACCTTCCCAACATCAAGACTATCAGGTCAGATATGTAGGCAGACCAACTAATGTGGCATTTTACTGCATCCACACAGCATCTTCAGATCACTGACCAGGCCTGCTCCGGGTTCATTCCCCAATGTCCCCTCACAGCTGCACCAACCACATTGCCTCAGGTCACCCCTCTTGCCTCAGTGCACCTAATCTATAACAGACCAGAGCCAAGTGTCTGTAGAAACGCAGCTGTCTCTTCCACATTAAGCAGGTGATGCTTCTTACCTCTGCTGTCTTCACCACCATCTCCTTTGTCACAAAGTCTGACCTGTGGTACGTTGGGATGTGGCAAAGTGAAGTGGTTACAAAGGATTGCAATCATCATCTCTGCAGGATACAGTAAGGCTAGAGGGATCGAAGAGGGAAAGTCTTGGATCTTCGTCTCAAAGCTCAAATACCAAGTCCATCACAGTTTTTTTCAGCAAGTTCATTGCTTCCTTTGTAACACAAGCCTACCATTGATGTCTGTTTTGAAACCAATACTAGGAACAGATGATTTACCCCTGCTAATGTACGCGAATGAGTCCATGACCTCCGTATTGTCACCTTGCAAATGTACAGAATTGTTGCATCTTCAAAGAAATCTTCAAATCCCAAGATTTTTGTCTTGATCCTGAACACTGTTCCTCACTGAACAAGGCCCTCCCCATGGTTCGCTCCAGAATCCAGTCCAAGTGCTGAAACATGTAGGGGCCAACACACATCCCAGCTTTACCATAGACATAACCAGGAAGAAGTCACAGATGAAACCCACGCACTTAAACACACTCTCAGTACCGCGATAGGAGGAGGAGGATATCAGCTGGACAAACGTCAGTGAAACCCCACTCAACTCCAGTCCTCCAGAAGGCATCTCTCCACACTAAGCCCAACACCTTACCCAACCTTAAGACTGATTTCAACCAAAATGGAACAAAAATTCACAAAACCAACATTCAGAATCAGATTTATTCTCATTGTTAAATGTTTCCATCAACAACAAAATACATTTTATCCCTTTGGGAGTCCATCAGTGCATGTCACACATGAGAAATGTACAAAACATAAACAAAAATTACTGGAGACAAAACAAGAAAAAATTGACACGAAAAAGAGACCCCAGAGAAAATGTTTTGAGTCATAATGTTTTGAGTTCTGCTGTTGACATTAAAAAGTGATTATTTGAAGTTAAAATGATTTAATAGTCTTCATACTACAAGACATTACAGTAAAATGACAAGTTTAGTCAGCTTTCACCACAGACACAGCTGGTAAAAATTTGACATTATACATTTCAGAGGTTTTTTTTAAAATTTTAAACTCAAGTAAGTTGCATCGTTAGTCACACTTTTTGTGAAGTCTTTTTTACTCGTAGAATTTTACCAAATCTCCTTTACACAGCGGGTGGCCGTCAGGGCCAACAAGGCCTTCTCTGCTGGCCTAAACACTGCCAGAATCAGTGACCTATATAGACACCCTACACTCTACTATTTGTTCAGTAGGGATGTATTAAATTATTTCCAACACCCTAGTCTTTTCATTTCGTAGCTTTTCTCTTGGTTGCAATACTTCCAGTCGTGTATGTGTCTGTTCCAGCTTTTGTCCAATCATCTTTCAGCCATTAGTCAGGTCTCAAAGAAATCTGCTTTGAGTCCTTCAGAATCAGTAATGCAGATGTCTGTAGTTTAAAATAAATGGCAACAAGGCTGTTGCTTTAACTAGTCAGATTTCAAATTTGCCACATGGGGGCAATCCAGCAGGCATATGATGGATAGTCAGAGCACACTACAGAGCAAGCTCAAGTAGCAAAATGCATCTGCAGTGACCTGCATACGTTTTAAAATAAAGTATTCATGTAGATTTAATAGCTGCCTGACAATGGCTGATAGAGGAGAAGAAATTGGTTTGATCAGCCTACCCTAAAGCTATCAACACTGTCTCAGCTGAGAAAAGGGTTTGTCTGCCACTTCCAACTACCAGTACCCTTGGCTTAATCTTGTTTTGTTAATGTGTGGAATTGTAACTTTGTCTGCTAATTGTGCAAATTAGAGGGTTTTTTTCAATGTGCTCATAATCTTGCTCACTTATGAGCTCTATTTTGATAACTATGCTTTTTTTCTCTCTATCCAAATGTGTCTCCCCCTTTCCCCCTTTCCCCCTCTTTGTTCCTCTGCAACTGGTGGCGCGCCTTGTATTTCTGGTGCAGCGGACCCGGCGGGGGGGATTTCTGTTTTTCTTTCTGTTTGTAATTTCTGTAATCTGAATGTACAGCGCTTTGGTACAGCTTTGTTGTTGTTGTAAAGTGCTTTATAAATAAAGTTTCATTCATTCATTCATTAATGTCTCCAAGGAGAACTGCAAATGATATTGCTGGGAATGCCTGTGATTTGCTACTGATTGAGGTGCCCCGTTCCTGTAGTCAAGTGTGCCTCAGCACCCAGCAGAGCTGAACCACTCAGATACCGGAGCCATGTCTGAGCCAAGTGGCTTGGTGCCAAGTAGGGCAGCCTCACTTGGGTTGTCCAGCTGTGGTGCGTTTGTTCCATTGAACCGACAAATAGTGAAATAGAGCTGTGGGTGGCAACTGACAACTTTGTATATAGCTGTTGTGTGATGATCATTATGATTGAAACTGGGCTGTACCCCTGTACCCTAGGATCCCCAACACTGCTGTGCAGCTATCATGATTTACCATCCACCAGAGCACTTGTAACATGACTGGTGAGAGCAAAGGAGATGGTCTGTACATCCATGTTAACAATGGCTGGTGCTCACAGAGCCAAGTTGTTGACAGATACTGCTCTCATCATCTTGAGACTGACCATCGCCTAACAGGTTTGTCCAGGGGCTAAAGCTGGCCTAGCACTCAGCCAAAGCTCCAGTGAGAATGACCATCTATGGAAATCCGGCACACTAAAACATCACACTGGGCCTAGTAAAAAAAAAAAAGTCTTATAACCAAGAGTTTGCAAGACTTGTGAAAGGTATCAAAGGATTTTTAGGAGGTAGGTAGGTTTGTGCATTTTCTGGCATGTTTATGATGAGAAGTCACTGTTGCAACATGGTAGATAAGTCAGAAAAAAAGGAAAAGTATGTGATGGGTACTTTAAATCAAGCAACTTAAAGGCATCATTCATTGTAAGATTAGTTCATCTGCACTAAGCTTCTGAATTAAAACACACAGGAGAATAACACAATGGTAACGCAGTTTTATTGAAAATCCTCAGTGCCATAACCTGTTGATGTCAGTGCACAGACAGGCATTGTGTGACTACACACAATCTATTCTATTATACAATATACACCCCTCTGTTCACTTGGAATGTCAAGCAGAAGAAACAGGTCTCATTGTTTTCTGAGCTGGGCTGCTCTTATTACTGTAGAAATCTGATTTAGGGGACACTGAGGGTAAATTGCTGTGTGAAATATCAACGGAACACAAGATTAAACAGATACACTAAAAATGCAGGTTAGGGAATTCTGTGATCAAGTTTATATTTTACTTTTAGATCAAAACACATATTTATTTTCTTTATTTTAATTGCTCAATGTACATTTGTATTCAGTAACTACAGCTCACACTGGTACGGCACATTTGCAAAATGTCTGTTATTTGTTACTGTTGGATGATCTGCCTTTTCCACCAGTGAACTAAAACATCTGCATTATTTTAAGTCTGCTTTCATTTTATCTTCAAATCTACATCTGAAAAATGTATGGACAATTACTGTCTTCAGATGCAGGTTTTATTCCTGCAGTGTTGACAAAAGTTCAAATGCAAAAGCTCAGACCTTCATGTATCCAAATACTTTTAAATGAATTGGTGCTGAGCTACAGTATACAATCTGAATGACTGTAAACCTGTTTATCTTGTTAACTGTGTTGGTGCCTGTTTTTGCCAGGATATTATTGTAAAACAAACTTTGTCAAACAAATCTGAAGAAAATGTCTTTCCAAAATGGTTTGGACCAAATACACAAGGCTCCATTGTGTTGTCAGGAGACAAGAAAGCATAAATGTGCAGTATCATTTATTGCTTCTTATCTGATGTCAGAATGTACCGGTAATCATAGTTCTATAAAACACTATGTGAGGTGGCGTCTTCTCGGTCTTCCTCTCCTGGGATAGTCCTCATGAGAACCACTTTAATCATAGTGTTTGATGGTTTTGGTGATTCCACTTGGGTATGTACTCAAAATTATTCACATTTTTTGGATAGATTGAGCATTTTAGAATAATGAAAGACTGTCTTTTCTCTTAACAGTTTCTTGCAATAATATACTGTAGGTTTGTACAGTGATTGTAGTGGCACGAATGGGGCTTGTGACTCTGTACCCACTCTTGCACCTACACAAGACAACTGAGTGTCTAAAGCACATGAACCCTTAAAGAATAGTTTTTTTTTTCCCTCCCTCTCCCATATTTATTTTGCTTTTCAAACATATCCCACTAGACGGATTCATAATATTGAAAAGTGCCAATTTATTCAATTCAATCTTTATTTGTATAGCGCCAATCATAATTGCCGATTATTTCTAGGCGCCTCACAACTCAAGGCCAAAACCTCATGACTATACAGAGAGTAAACCCAACAGAACCACCGAGAGCAAGCCAAAGGCGACATTTATCATTTCCATTGTTGAAAAGAAGAATTTGCTAATGATTTTGCAAACCAATTACAGCATATTTGAGCTTTTCGACTGTGCATTGGCCAGCCATTTAAGTGGGTTAAGAAGGCAAGAAATGGCACAAATTAACTCTTGACAAGGCACAAACTATTCAGGGGACCTTGTGAATCTGACGAGAGAATGCCATGAGTGTGCAAAGCGGTCATTAAAGCTGAATGAGGCTACTTTGTACAATGTGAAATATAAAACATGTTCAACACTTTTTTGTTTAATACATAATTCCATATGTGTTCTTTTACAGTTTGGATATCACAATTAAAGGTACAGTCCATGATGTTGGGAAACTATCTAGTAGCCAATTTGTGGCGGGCCGATATAAATGATTAAACAGGCGACCTGCCAGTTCACTCTGCTTTCAACCTCACAGTTATCAAGCTAGAGTATCTGCTGTTTTTTACCCATACCAGATGTTGAAGGAATCTGTATTGCAGGTTGTCTCTCATCAGTTGTAGAAACACACCTAATAAAGCCTGCCTGGTTAAACAGAAGACACATAAAAATAAAAAAAATCCCCATGTTTCGAACACCATTTGCTCCTTATCAGTTTGTAATATAGTTTACTGTCTGCAAGATAAATGATAATAACATGCAGCCATTTGACGTCAACTGCATAGGATATCTTGAACTTTTCCAACCATCATCACATTGTAAAACATGTTGACACTCAATTACTTTTATAGGAGAACATCCACATGGAACAAATATATGTCTAGCTATTTAAAGGTGACTGTTATACCTCATGTCATCTCTTTGTTGTCTGAAATTCTAAAATAGCATGTGCTGATAGAACAAAAGATGCAACTTTAAGTGCAATGAGTGAACTGTTTGTAGAAGAATAAACAGCTACTACTGCCTGTCAGCCATTTGCTCTTCACCACACAGCTGTATCCTCATGTGACATCCAACCACCCGTTTCCATGCGTGACCTTGTTTGTAGACATACATGGAATCCTACCACATTTAGATGTTATTTTTTTCTCTTATAACCACAGAGAGCAGCTTCAGAGCCGTTCCTTGTGTCTGGGTCCTTGAGCTCATTTCGGCTTTGGCCAGGACATGTCTAGTGTCCCCCACTGGATTGAAAAATGTCCTTTCAAACACCACTTTCTCAGTTTGGGATATTTCTTGCCAGTTCTAACTTGTGAGATTTATTGCATAACACAGTCAAAATATCAACAACTAAATTCTTTATTTTAATTTTTATATTTTTTTGGACCCCAGACAAAACAAAGCACAATGTGATTTCAAATGTAACTATTAAAAAAAAAAAATCATAACATGAGCAACCATTATGACATATGGCTACTGTCATCTTTTAAGCTGCTGATTGAAGCTGACATGAGATGATTAGTGAGTGAGTCCCTTTTGCCAGAACCAAATGTGATCCATCTTCCTCTGGAATTTCAGCTCTGGATACAGAGGAAAAACATTTTGTTTAACAACATGAACTTTTATCTTTATTTCACTGGACTATGCAATGTCAACACTACTTCTTCAGTTCCTCAATTTTGGGTAAGCTGTCAATCCTCAGTTCATTTTTGCACCTGAATCTCTTCATGGATGCTCCTTTTGTTTCAAATCATGTTGAAATCACTGTTTCACCTTGTTTTTGAATGATTTTAAGTCATTTTTTAACCCTGGGTCATCTTTTTTTTAAATGTGTTGCAGGCCCAAACTTAAGGAATGGCTGTATATTTTGAAATCAAAAGAAGCTGACCAGATGAAATATGCAATATGCTGTGTTCATAATTCCAGCGTGAAATACAAGACAGAACACACCTGTAACAGCACTGCATTATTTCTTAATTTGCATTTTCCATCTGGCTGAACTCCTGTGGAATTGCAAGCAATGACAAACTACAAACAATAAGAAACTAGAAAGTACTTGGACAGCACAGTCTTCCGCCAAGGCAGCCCATATGACTTTATTAGGGCCTGTGTCCACAGGGAGTGTTTGTAGCACCCATACAGGTCCACATTTTAAAACCCTATTATATTCAGCTCACAAAATAGTGGTTTAAGATTTTTTCAGGCAAGAATATGGAGGAAAAAATTAAAATTAAAATCTGTTGTCGATTTGAAAACTTTTTTTTATTTAGCTCATAGTTCACGTAAAGAGTGCACTTAAAGAATTAGACTGAAAAGGTGGAGGCTGAAACTCCGGCTTATTTTGCCTTCCCTAGTATCTTAATCAATTGTCAGCTTGTGACTGAGCAAACTAAACCCTTAAAATCAAAACCAAAAAATACATTTATCTCCAAACAATAGCACAAACTATTAATCTGTCTTCATATAATCTGTGTATGTATATTAATAGTCAACATTTTAAATGTTTTTTAAGCTTGGGGAGTGATCTATTAATTATAGTTCTTCTGCGCATCTGTTCAATAGATCTACACCCTTAACTGACATACAGTTTTTCTTGGTGTTTGTTCTAAATGCTATCTTTTTAAACATTTCATTACCTCTTAGTTGATATTGACTTTCTCTGGTTGTAAACAGATTCTTTTTGGCAGGAGATCATTCTTCATTTCAAACATAAATTTCAGAGTGCACAGATCCACTAAATGGGCGTAGGTTCAGCAATTGCTTGGTTCATTATAAGACAAATGTGTGATAATTCTTATAGGGCTTTTTTGCAGCATAAAAATTGGTTTTGTGTTTTTTATAGGTGTTACCCCAAACCTCAATACAATGTATTACATAGGGCATTAGTTTTTTTTTTTTTTTTTATTAGACTGGATTCATTTCATACTTTCATTGGTCCACAACTGAACTGCGAGCCTTGCATTATTGGACTTACTGGAAGCACATCAAACAGCTGATCATTCACAAGTTAACTTTTTTATGCAGGATGATCAGGACCGTTTGGATGGTTCCAGTTATCATTATGATTCAGAAACACAATTGTGTGATAATAAATAGCTCAACTAGACCACTCACCCTGAAAGAAGTAAAAGTTTTTTGCATAATCAATTGAATTTTCTGAAAAATTTACAGTATTTCATCAATTCTGCCAGGGAATGTAAACTTATGAGCATAGCTGTTTATAGGTCTTTAGTCACTGTCTGATTATATGGTTTACAGAACAGAACTAAAGTTCCTACAAAAACACCACTATGTGATACTGAAAGGGCTCTGTATTTTTCTCAGCATCAGATGGTTTGAGATGAGCTGAAATGGTCCACATAATGGCTTTAGCAGCAAGGTTCTAAAAGATTTTTTGTTTCATCTTGGCACTGAACTGTGATTAAAAGAATAGTAAATATTGTAGTTGACCTGTTTAAAGTTTCTGCTGTGTTTTGACATTCACTCATTATAGGGCACTCATTGAAATATTTGGAAATTTAAAATTCCAAATTCCAGTCCTGAAGTGTTATTTGTGGGTATAAGAAGATTTTAACCCTATATAGGTCACTCATTGAAATATTAGAAGATTGTGAATTTTTATTTAGAAATTATTTTTGATTAAAATTGGCTGCTTTACTCATTTTAAGTTCATTTTGTTACTTATTTTCTTCATTTTTTTCCACTCTCTTAATTATTTTGTTCAATGTGACTCATTTTTTTGACTATTTTGTTTGTTTTCCCTCATTTTCCCAGGTATTTGGCTCATTTTTTGCACTGTCTTGATTATTTTTCTTCATTTTTGTTGATTTTCTTGAGTATTCTGTTCATTCCTACTAATATTTTTAATTATTTTGTTCATTATCTTAATTAAATGTAAATTTTAAGCTTTACAATGCTTAAGCTTATTCTTAAGCTTTAGAAACATTTTAAATTTTTAACTACCTCAACTTTTTCCTACGTTTAAACAAGGTTTTAACTTTGACCTACTTCCAACTTATTTTTAAGCTTTAGCAAACATTTCAGTTTTAAAGTATTTCAACTAATGTTTCAGCATTTCAACATTAGTTTAACACAAGTTCAACAATTCAGCGGTTTTCAGCAAATTAAACTTTCAGCAGTCAGTAATGACATTTTCTAGTATGTGTGTTCATGCTTGAGCACAGCAAGAATCTGATAAATAATGATACACATAATGAGCTTTGTTTCAGCTGTTTTTTTATGGCTAGATAAGCTGGACACTGTCCAAGTGGTTCAGTTTTCTTTAGCCCAGCAAAAAAAAAAAAGTTCTTCCTAGCAGCACACTCCTATAATTGGTTTCATATTCTTACTTTCTGTGGTAAGGCTATGTGTTTTTGGTGTGCTGCTAATTTACTGGCTCAGTTTTCAATCCAAGTCCAAATGTGGTTCTTCATTTGGATTCCTGTCACAATTCACTTCCCCAGCTGTGAGGCCCTCTCCTCTGCATACAGCGTTCATCCCACTAATCACCTCCACCTGCATCACTCACCTGCACCTCATCAGATGATCAGATGCAGTGTAGCGGGCAGCACTCGAGTCACATTTGCCAGATGGTTTGTACCATTATGTCAGACATTCTAGCCAACTGACTGACAGATGAAAATCTGTCTCTCATCGTCTGTGCTAAATGTTCTGTCCCTGACACATCTTGGTCTGTTCTGTTTACTCTGCAGATCTCTGTCACTGTTCAGTGTCAGTCGTGTCTCAACCAAGCTGTTTCACCCATCTCCTCCAAGCTCTTTGCTCAGTCCTCCTACCACTCACAAGACCAAGTTTACATCCACCTACACTAAGCCATTACCTGCTCTTCACCTGGTTTGTTTTCCCTCCCTCCTCCTACTATTAGGTTCCACAATTGCATATTCCATGATGGTCCCACCAGATTTCACAGTATTTTGAGTTCTCAATCATTTCAGCGAAGGCCTGGTCCAAAGCAGACCAAGCCTCTGTTCTGGTTGTGTTCATTTTCACTGAAGTTTGAAACTTTAAAACTGCATTTTTCACACAACTGGCCCACTTCAGGGGGGGGGGGGGGGGGGGGGGGGGGGGGGGGGGGGGGGGGGGGGGGGGGGGGGGGGGGGGG
>JAQQAE010003180.1:0-20676 GCA_029823295.1 Pseudamia nigra | reverse complement strand
AGGGTGTACCCTGCCTTCGCTCAAGTCAGCTGGGATAGGCTCCAGCACCCCCCCGACCCTCACGAGGATTAAGGGGTGACAAATTTTCTTTATGAAAAGACTTTCTGGCACAACTTGACTCTGAATGTTGATGGGCAAAGTCAGTGGAACAAAGTGAACATCAGTCACCAGTAGTGCTTTTTGATTTTGAGGGAACCAGAGGGATGTGCCTTTCTCCATCTCCTGTTTTAAAGCAGGACTGGAGGCCAAGTGTCAGAATTATCAAATGTATAGTTATGTGAAGGATTTGAATAAGCATGACTACTGATCATATGTGACATGCATCTGTTAATTTACAGTCAAGCTAACCTTGGTCACAATGTACATTTTTATTGTGGTTTTGTGTAGACACATTGACACAATTATAACATGTACATTTTTTCTTTTATAACTGGATTCGGATGGGGATCAGGTTGCCCATAAGACCCCTGACATACTACGCTGTGGTAGTTCTGTGGCTATTTGTCCAAATATGGTTGCATTCTGTTTCTGGCTCCAAAATGTCATCCAGGAAGTGACAACTCGGCAACCCTCAAAACAGCCTAATGGGTGACATCACGGTCACGTTGTCTAATATATACAGTCTATGGTTTGTACCCACCTTTCCTCTGCACAAGCCAACTGATGGTGTCAAGCAAATTAAGAACACAAGAAATGCCACACTTTTTACCACTTTTGTTTACTCCATGATTTCATACACTTTCACACTCTGCAGGTCTTCAGTATTAATTTACAGTGTTGACAAATAGTTAAAATAAAAACTGGTGAAAGAGGAGGTGTGTCCTGACTTTTAACTGGTAGTGTACATGATTATTAATTGGTCATCGTAGGTTGTCTCAACAGTAGGTATGTGGTCTTGGCACAGATGCTTCTGTGAACTGCTCGTAGATGTTTTGTCATTTTGATGTTCATAGCTGATGAGCACCTCCCAGCCGATGATTATACTCTGATCTCAGCGTTGCAGTCGGATTCCAATGCTGAGCTTTTGTCTAAATGTCATTCTTATTAATACTCAGCTGTGTGGTTACGCATTCTCCATGGAGGTGTCTGTCTTTGACCTTGGGTAGTGGCAGTGTCACTGTCAAGTTGACTTCATCGCCGTAAATGAGTTAGTTTTTTTCCCCCTTCTTTGTCGTCTTCCACTATGCCGTAAAAATGCACACAGACCCATGCTGTTAATAAGGAGGGAAAGGTCAGTCACTGTTGAGTTATAGCAGATGTGTCAAATCCCTACTGGGAGACCTTTAACTTCCAGCTATGTTTGGCATTTCTCGTTTCTAATCGCTACTGTGACAAATGGAGCTTTCCGAGCAAAGAGGCAGTGGAGAATTTCTCTACTTGTCTTTCACTCCACTTTGTAGTTGTTCTTTTCCAGGCTTTCTGTTATGAATTTGACATCAGTTATCCTCCAAAGGGTTTTCGGGATGATTAGCTTCGCAGGCCTTTTCTAACCTATCTTGGTAATAACATTTCACATTACTGCTGGTCCAGTGTTTCTTTCAGTGAATAAGAGGACGTTCTGACATACAAGACTGTAACAAATTACTTTCATTGCTTCAGCTTTGACACTGGAAGATTTGTTTTTCAGCAGACTATAAAGTCCAAATTTTGGGATTTTTAATTTGCTTCCCTGCTTTCACACATTGCTCATTTTTGGTCCATCTTTAGGCTGCCAAGGCCAACCTGGAGAAGGCCCAGTCCGAATTGGCCGCTACATCTGACGAGGCAGCGAGGGCGGAAGTTCAAATCAGCATAGAGGCCAACGAGGCCATCGTCAAGGCTTTGGAGTAGACCTGTGGTACGACTGCTCTTTTGAGATCAGATTTTTAGAGGGTGATTAATTAGATTTTTATTTAACTCTAAATAAAGGTCAGTCACTTGCTGTGCTGCTGCATATGTGATTTTAAACTGTTTTTTTGCCTTCTCTCTTTAGGTTCGTGTTTCTGTTGCTTCGATGGAAATGCATGATCAGCTCTGTTTCAACTTGAGTGCATCAGTCGACAGAGGATTCCATTCTTGCATTGTACAGTGATTAAAAAAATGTATTTGGAATTATCTTGTGGTCACATTTCTGGTCTTCTCTTTAGATTTCTTTCTCTGCTGCTTGTTTATAGCGACTGGATGAAATTTGTATTACTGGCTGTTTTTTTTTTTAGTCTCATACTCCCATGATTTTATACCTGAAACACAACCTACAGTTTGCATCAGGTGCTTTTCTTTTTAGGTCTCTTTAAGCTTTGTAGTTTGTGTGTCAGCCACTTGATGGCAGCAAATATATGCACTGAAGACTTAAAGATCAGGTTTTTTATTCAATCTCCTACAAAACCACAGTTCCATGGAAGGAACTGATTATGTTGTCATAAGCCAGCACTTAATGTGATTACTTTGAAGTTATCCTGTAAAAATGGTGCTGAATTTAAAGGCTATTGCGTGTGTGCGTGCTGTTGTATCATAAAAGCTGAGTCACATTTACTGTTGGAGCTGTGTCACTACCTTGGTCAAATGTTTTGGCAGTCCTTGTTGTGAGCGATGACCTCAGGCCTCTGTGAGGAAGCCAGGAAAACTACTGTGCTGTCCAGTTTGTGGAAAAGTCGGCCTTTTTCCAGTTTCGTAACCATGTTTGAGCTCAGTCTAACTAGGAGGCACTGACCTCAGTCGCACTGCCTTGAAGCTTTAAGAGTAGAAACCACAACTGTTTTTTTTAAATGTCAAAACTCTCATGGGCCTTTAACAAGTAGCACACTCTTGAAGGATCACTGTTTACATACAAACACAGACATGACTGTACTGAAGCTGCAACACCAAGTTTTTTTGAAATGCAGCCTGTTTGGAAATTACCTTATTTTGATTGTGTATTGATTGAGAATCTCTTACTATATTTTAAAGCCCCTACTGCAGTAAAAAAAAAAAAAGTACACTAATGTGGCTGCACCTTATTGTGAGCATGGTTGAGGGTTCTTTTAATCTACATTTACATCCAGTGGTGGGCAATACTTAAATACATTTATTCCTCTACATGTACTTGAATATATATATATATATTTTTTTAGGTGTCTGAGAGTCGTTTTGCTGAGTACTTTTTAATCTTAGGTATATTTGTGATGGCTCTATATACTTCTACTCATTTGGCTCCCAACATTAGTGATCAGGAATCATTTTTACACATCCAGATTGTCATCTAGAATGTCAACAAAGTAAGCAATTTGCAAAATAACAAAACATTTATAAATTGAACAAAATGTACTAAATGATTGACAATATATCAATAAAGTAGACCGAAATGAACCAAAGTAATACAAAATGAGCAAAATGAAAACCAGCATGGCAACAAAATGAGCAACACTAAAAAAAAAAGTGGTAAAACATGAACAGAACTAGAGCACAGACTTCAGCAATGACTGTTTTCTTCTGGATCTAGCTTTGAAAACATTGAAGATATGCCAAATCTGCTGCCACTGTACCCAATCAGCTGGGTTTCAGCTACAGTTTCATGTCTATAGCATTTTGTTTCCTTGCAGTAGTGCATTTTCTATCAGCTCTATAAATTTGAGCAATCTAGACCACCAGATCCCAAATATTCCTAGCATCTGGATCAAACTTTGTTGCATTCTACAATCTATAAGGATACTGTCTTGTATAATCTAATACATTTGTAAAGTTGCCAACAAAAAACTGAAATTGGCCCTGTCTCGCAATGTTAAAGAATAATTCACTACAATCCAGATCACAGCCAATTTACTGAACATTTCCTCTCAGTGCATGAGGTTTTTGTCTGACTTGAAACAAATTCTGGACATTGTGGGGCCCAAATATCCATTCCAGACATCCATTCCGGTACATATTCCATCTATCAGAATGGACAGGCATAAAATCACACTAACTGACCTTTGACCCTTGGCCTCCAAAATCACTGCACGTCAACATTTTTGTAATGTTTGCCATTTCTTTCAGTCTGTTCCTGGGATGACAGGCACAGTCACTGTGCCAAATTTGGTGCTTGTGTCACCCTTTGCATAATTTTTGTCTGAACAGCTCCACTAAATCAAAAATTGGATCATTCTGGAAATCAGTGGTGGCTAAAGCAAATGATATATGAATAACCCGTTAGTAGAAGTCAAGCGTTTTGAAAACTCTTCGCATGTACTGTAGGTACATGCTGTGTAGCCTGGCAGACTGTGACTTAGATCAGCATCCATTAATCAGAAATAGTTTGTAACACCTCATACATCCGACTGTCTGTTCTCCTCTCCAGTCTGTTTGTCTGGCTCTTTCATCACAGCCTTCTCATTCCAGCTGCACACAACATGAACACAGTACTTGTACTCACTCATCAGCCAGCCTCAGGGCCCGAAGACATGTGAGCAACACTTGAGACAGACGAGATGAAACGCTTGTCTCAAAACCACCACTTCTTCTTCCATCCAGATTTATGATGGGGGATGTTGAAACCAAGCTCTTCATTTTCCTTCTTGCTTTAATGGCACTTTCATTCAACGGCAAAGCTGAAAATGACCATGTACTCTCCATGTTCCAAACAGGGAGCATGGGA
The DNA here is from genome assembly GCA_029823295.1 of Pseudamia nigra. Classification (NCBI taxonomy): domain Eukaryota; kingdom Metazoa; phylum Chordata; class Actinopteri; order Kurtiformes; family Apogonidae; genus Pseudamia; species Pseudamia nigra. Next base: position 16,088 of record JAQQAE010003180.1, on the reverse strand, counting down.
TGTTCCCTTAAAAGGTACGCAAGTAGTCCCTAGCATACATTTTTAATTTCTGGTATTGTACATTTTGGAAAGATGAAAGTTCTGTGTCAGCTTTTTCTATCAACCTGACTTTCACTTCCACTTTTAGACACAGAGCCTAATGAAGCAAACACCCCATAAATGAACTGTCTGACCTGAGTATTTGAGCACTGTACGTTGATAAATGATGAGTATCATGCAAGAGCCCTTACTCGGGAGCCACTCATGGTATTTCAGGACTGATGAGGACTATATGTCATTGTCTATCTCACACAAGCGGCCCTGTCCTGTAATTAAAAGATTGCACTGTCTGCACCCAGGATAGAATAACATGATACAGTCTATGACAATCCATGGTGTCATCTTTGAGTGGCACTCCAGCACAAAGCGGCTCCCGGCTCTGTGGGAACACTCTGAGCTAAATTTACTCAATCGACCATAGTGGGAATAAAGTCAAAGCAGCCCATGTAAATCATTTGTGATGTCAGTTCTAAAATTATACTAAATTGCTTTGAGATGTTGGATTCATTATAAACAAATAACTGATATGATTATTTGCTTAGATCAGTGGATCCCAAATGGTTTCAGTTCAAGACCATAATGCATTATGAACTGTCATAACAGCTACATTTTACAGACTCTTATTGACTTAAAACAATATTGAATGATTGTATTCAGTGACTCCCAACACGATAGTTAATGTCAGTTAGCAACACGCTAGTCACTAAAATACAGACACATAAAATAAACCAATAATTTAGATTAATGCTAAAATGCACAAACACAACAGATTTACTTTTGGGTCGACTCAAGGAAGGATAAACATCAAGGTCAAAAATCAAAGTTGCCAAAGATGCCTATTGTTCACAAAATCAAATATAACTATAAGTGAATAGATTGATTATATTATGTAAAAATGTTCCATAATAAACCTTAGTTAGCCTGTTTTTTTTTTTTTTTTTAAACCTACACCAATGTTATGTACATAAATTTAAGCAAATTAGTTCTGGAGATATATGTCTCTGAACATGAAATTATATCCAGGTTGTTTCCTTGAATTGACCCTTTTACTACAACATTGTTACAGTTTGCCTGTTTGTATTAGGAAAAAGAATTCAGATATCATATTGTTATTTTTGTATTTTAATCTATTTTGCATCTATCTGGAGCTTTTTACCTGCAGTGTATCACCCTATAATATGATCACAAGTCATATAGTTAAGTGATACTTCATTAAGGTATCACTTGTGATGATTTTATGCATGAATTAATGCAAGATGCATCACAAATTCCTGTTATTCAACATGAGCTGATGATGATGTCACTGTGAGATACTGTCATTGCATACAATACAATGAAATTCCAGTTTAAGGCTATTTGAAGAGCAGTTTGCATTTTATAATTATGGAAATACATACACATGTTGAATCAAAATGGTTTTCACCAGCTGTCTATTGTTTAATAACAACAAATAATTCATATGTCTTTATAAACACATTTTCAGTTTATTTGAATAAACCTTTGATGCAGCAGTGTAAGTGTATAAAAGGCCTCAGTGTTTTTATAACAGAACAAGCTGTGAAATGGCAAATCCCCCATAAAGTTTTGAAATTGACCTTGACCTTTTTTCTTGACGGTCACATTAGATTTGGAATCCGCATAATCAATAACTGAGGCACATAAGACATTTTCAACCTCACTACATAGCCAGAAATGTGTGTACGTAGGCCAAACTGCAATAATTTCAGACCCTACTGACCTTCAAGGTCAAAGTCAAGGTCATTTGATCTCTCACACATTTACATTTGGTGGCTCTGGCTATAGTACTATTGGTGCTACAGGTCAAAATATGTTTATTATCATTTATAAATGCTGTGACCTAATTAATATGAAAATTAGATGGTCGTTTCCACTAGTATCCCTCCCCTCCTACTCTGAGTATCAGTGTGTCAAGTTTGGCTAGTTCAAGGTCGAGGGACTTTGGGGATATACGTACAGCTGAATGTTTGGGCGGGTGATAAATGCTGTTCAGTTTCCAATGCATGGCTACGAAATTAATGTTTGTGGAATGCAACTAAATTGGTGGCATATCAATAAATATGTGAGCGAAAAGACTGAATTAACATTTCTAAATGGATGATTAAGTGTGACGTAATCACAGTGAACTGCTTATTATGGTTAATATGGTGAGCAATAGAAATCCATGATGCATCTCGAATGAATTCATGCATTGAGTCATGATGACGTGGCCTTAGTTAAATCTTGTAAATGATTTCTATCCATAATACAAAATTTTACGCAAATAGCGCCTTACCACAAACAGGCATACTCTATTACATCCTTCCTCACATGCACCAAGACCCAGAGCTGGGTCACAGGGGAATTTATTTGAGTTGGAAAACAAATTTGCATTTCCAGCAAGCAATATTTGTCTGATACTGAATATTCATATTGTTGGGATAACAGCTTTTAGTTCCTTCTGTTTTAATGAAAGTAAAAACACATAGATGCAAAAAAAATGTGATTTCTTAACCCTGAATTTCAGGTGTAGTAGGTTTGATAGGATTAGTCAAAAATGTTTTGTTGCAGAATTAGATGCTGTGGCATCTAAATCTTAACAAACTTCAGATACATGAACTTGACCTTGACCTTTGTCCTTGAAGGTCACATCATGTTTGGAATCAGCAGAGTCCATAACACTGGAGAATGTGACATTTTTAATATCACTAAATAACTAGAAATGTATGGAGGTCAAAGTGCCATAATTTCAGACCCTACTGATCTTCAAGGCCAAAGCCCAGGTCATTTGATGAGAGAGAGGAGACCTGGAGTCTAATCTATTGCAGATTAAAATTGGTGCCTCTCCCTATAGTAGTTTTAGGTCAAAATAGGTTTTTATCATTTATTAATGCTGTGACCCAGTTAATATTAATGTGCAAATTAGTTGGTGGTTGCCACAATAACCCTCCTTCCTACACTGACTATCCTTGTGCCAAATTTAGGCTCCAGGGAGATGTTGAGCCAAATGTTTGGACTGATGCATGTACTGTATGTACTTATGTAGGTATGGAGCTCTCGACTACACACTGCCCCCCCCCCACCCCCGAGAATAGTAGCACCAAAGTGAGATTAAGTAGTTAGGTAAGATGGAAAAATATTTGCACTTTCCCCTTCATAAAGTTCAGTAGAGGATAGTGAGGCTGTTTCCCACTCATCTGTCCCTGTAATGTTATGAGATGAGTTATGGGCAATGAAATGAATCATAAAACTGATGGAAAGAACTGAAGCCCAAGATTTTCTTTATGTACTGGCGGGGATTCAGCATGACACATGCGTCTCTGAGATGGTGTTACATTTTTCTGTATTAACATCCTGCCTTCACAGAGTCTTGATGCAGCATTAGTCATTGGTTATATATGGATGGAAATATGAGTGACTTTAGCCTCATCAGACTTGAAACACAGATGAGAGTCTCTCAGTGGATACTCCAATAGAAATCTCTTCATCTCTTTTGTATCTGTGCTCTTATTAGCCTCATAAAATTACGGGACCCAATTCACAAGCACTCCCATTGACATTTCACACAGTGTTAATGGTAATTCACGCATCTGACAGCATGGGAGAACTGTTCATCTATCAGGCATGATTATGACAAAAACAACAGTGTAATAGGTGAATAATAAGAAGGTTATGCATAAAACGGGGGAGTGACAGATGACACATTTGGAGGAAGTAATGTGATATTTGAAAAGGTGCTGCAGCTCGGCAATAATTCCAAGATACACGCACCTTTACTCAAAACTAAAGCTGTGCAGGCCTGAGATTAACACTGAGTTTGTGAGGAGGCAAAAACACTGGATGGTGTTTCTCAACTGGTGGGTCAGGATCCAAAAGTGGGTCATGGACATGCTGTGGGTTGTGATGTGTGTGATTTCCAAAAAAAGTATATATGTTATTGCATATATACTTTGCATTGCATTGCTTGATGTTGGACTTTCATCTGTAAATAAACTATCAAAATTCTCCTGGGTTTTGGCTTGTTATCCACACTTTACCCCCTCGGAAGCATTACATTTTGGAAATAAGTTGTGGAACAGTGTGACGTCAGCGCAGATCTGTCGTGGTGCTATGTTACGTCTAATCACTACTTCTCCTTCCCAGATTTTTCAAGCTTGTATGATATGGGGTAGTTCATCCAGAATTTTTCTAATATCTCGCTATATTTTGAGTTCGACAACCCAGTCGTTGTTTTCTGGATGCCATTGCCACCTCATATTCTTGTGATACCTTGAAAAACAGCTCCACTTTGTCATCTGTTCAAACAAAAACACATCATCTTCCTTGCAATTGTAATCCACTAATCTTGTTATAACTGGCCTCTGGCTTGACCTGTTCACACCCTGTTTACATCTGTTTGCACATGTGCAGTGTGCACAAATGGTCACATGACATGCTTATGGGTAGTGTAGTGTGGATGTGATGCTTCTTTGGAAATGTGGAGGAAATAGTGTGCATGAGGATCACTTTTGCTCGCAGTTGTGAATTTTAAAATGAAACTGTACTAGTCTAGACCAGGCCTACATTCTATCCTATCCAGTTCTGACCCCTGGGACCTCAATTCAGAAAAAAATTGCACTAGACAAAGTCAAGCGGCAGTTGATGTATTGATCTGGTTCTGATTCTGCATCATTTACACGTCCTGCATGATGTTTGTCAATTTAAATGACAACCTGACCAGTCAGGAAAAAGTAGCAGTTTGTTACTGAGATGCAAGACTGTGAAAATACAAATTATAAAGACTACCAACAGGAAGTTGTGACATCACTGCAACTTTGTCTTGCCACAGCCGCTGAAGAATCTCAGCGTGAGCAGACATGCAGTGATTTTTACCACTTTCAACGCTTTATTCTCAAACATCCAGTAGCAGCCATTTGGTGTTGCAACATATATCACGAAACGTGTAAAGAAATCCGCTGAGCTACTCAGAAGAAAACTAACTGAAGTGAGAAACAGTGACCTTCTTGACTTGTAAAAACTCAGAAAATTGTCTGCTACTCACCTTTGTCTGTAATACAAGTTAAGTCCCATAAAAGAGAGAAAGGAAGTGGGCGTGGCTTGGGCTCTCTATTGTGACACCAAACAAACCTTTAATGTATAAGCACCAGAATTAAAGCAATTGCAACATTGCTCTCAGGTCCATATAAACTTTATTATGTGGACTCATAACAAATCTGCTGGATTTCTATAAACCATGTGTAGCATGCTAGCACGTGTATAGCAATAGCATGCTGGTTGCTGGGAGACTGAATGGACATGATTATAGATGGTTTACCGTGTTCTATTGAAGATTACATGTCTCATGTTTACATGGCTCTAAGGAGAATTCAGAAGCTTATTTACCTCTGATGCTTTTATTCCAGTTTTTTTTTTGTGTCTCGGTTTGCAATCCAGTCGATGTGAGCAGCCGTTCTACCGAAACGGGGCGTGGCCTTTGTGGCCGCATGATCACGACTGTGTAATATTAGTGGACAAAGTGACAGTGACGTCCATTCTAAACGTCCGTTTTGAGGCCTATTGGATTGTCACTTCCTGGATGACATTTTGAAGCCATACACAGGATATGACCATATTTGGACAAATGGTGGCGGAGCTACAAGAGAGCAGTATGACAGGGGTCTGGTGGGTCAGCTAAAGCTAACTGCAAACTTACTGATTCAGGAAGTCTTCATCAAACATTGCCGAAAAAAAGCATTTTACGGTGCTGTCAGTGTAAACAATGAACCATAACTACCGTTGAGCATCTGTCAGGAAAAACTATTCTCTCTTCCTCTAATAAATAGAAGCTTCATTTGTTTGGCTTATTAATTTGTGGAGTGTTTGTTCATACTTTGTTAGTCCTTGATTATTTTGTTCATTTTCTTGATTATCTTGGTCTCTTTTGATACTTTTATACTCTGATGTCTTTGAATATTTTGTAATTTTAATCATTTTTTTTCAATTTGGTTGATGTTTTTGCCTGTTTTTTATGTTTGTTCATTGCCTGGATATTTTTGTTCATTTTTGTGTATTTTGTTTTCGTGTATTTTGTTAATGATTTAAAAATGTTGATTATTTGGTGTTGGGAATTTGAATACTCTGATGCAAATATGTTCATATGTATATAGTGTATAGAATACTAGCTGATATAAAAATATTACATTTGGCTGACTTAACAACCACTGGAAAATATGGGTCACAAGGCAGGATCAGTTGAGAGCCACTGGTCTAGTTTTTTCTCATCTGTGCTTTATTTACCTTGAGGATATTTATGAATTGGTGTAGACTAATAGATGCTGCATGGCTCTATCATGTTAAATGACATTTGAAATGCAATTTTTGATCATGTGCTGTAAATATTTTCTCATAGCAGGAGGTAAGTTACAGGATATTGAGAGTGCTTGATGTGTGAAGGCAAATTAGAGACCAGAGGAGGAACTGTGAGGAAATTAAAGGTCTGGAAAATTTAAATGCTTCAAGCAATAAGCCAGTTATGACTAGAGGATGGCAATTTTCCACACACCAATGTGCACAAAAAGTACACATATCATCCCGTACACATAATCATCTGCTGCATTAGAGAATTTTAATATCCTCACTGTCTGCGCTGTAGATAGACGCTGTGAAACCTACATTTTGGGGCTGCTTTCTTGTCTGTGAAAACCACATTTCCACCTGCAAGATACGGTCAAGCACGGCTAAGTGTGCATCAAGGGGGAGAATGGAGGCTCCGCCGTGGTAAGAGAGAAAGAGAGCCATCCAGAGAGCGAAGCTGATTGAAGTGCTGACCTTTTGGTGGTACTGTGTAAAGAGGGGGCCTGCAGACTCTCAGTCAGCTGTCAGATACTGCATCCAGCCTGGTAGTGGGAGTAGGGCCCTGACACCAGCCTCCCACCACTCTGCCCTGTTTGTGTCATCCATCCCTCCATTCTTACAGCCTTCCATTCCACACAAACACCCACCCACCAAATACACAACACGTACGTACAGAGCCAGGCACCGCCGCAAATACTCCCCCAGACGCAAACATCCACACAAACACAAACATATTTCAGCCTGTGCCAGCTAGGTAACATTTCTACAAATAGCAGTGTGGGCATTTGGGAGAAAATTGCAAAGCCGCAAACACAGCCTGCTGTAGGGGTGAGATAATCAGCTTTGTGGTAACAGCAAATGGCCCCAGAGTGGCAAGGCAGGTAATCATTGTGCTGAGTGTTTTTGTGGGAGCGGGGAAGAGTGCTTTCTGTCCTAATGTGTGTGTCCGTGCATATTCACACTGAAATGAGCTGCCAATTCGAAGACGTGCAGGTATAAAAACGACCACTATACGCAACATAAAAATAAATATCCAAATATAAATATGAGCATACCAGCCACTTACAATTTCTATGTAGAAATACAAACAAAGTGCATTCACATAGGCATAAAACTGTTGATATTGATTCATTTTCAAGTGAATCTGTGGATTTAAGGGTGTTGGTTTGGTTTTTTTTTGGGGGGGGGGTATTTTAGGCAGACATCTCAGGATCCTCCTGGGAAATTTGAATGTGGAATGCTTTATTTTCTGTGTTCTGGTGAACTGTTAAGTGGGCATCCATTTTATAAGGCACAAAATAACCAACAACATAAACAACAGTGAACAAAAAAACACAGCATAAGCAAAAATGGTTAAAATGATAAAGAAAATAAGCAAAAATGACCAAAGTAAGCAACAAAATTGGCAAAACTTTAGAAAGCAAAATGCTATAAATTGACTATAGCTACACATTTTTACTCTAAATGAATCGAAACCCTAACATGTATTTAACTAAAAGAAATACATAAAAATGTATAATAATGAAGACTGAACAAAATAGCTACCAATATTTGAGAAAATGAATGGAAATTACTACAATCATCAAATGTAATATAATTAGGGCTGTCAAACGATTAAAATTTTTAATCTGATTAATAACAGGATCACTATGGATTAATTTTGATTAATCACGTTTAATACCCATTCATTATTAATCTAAATTAGTCACAGGGTCACTGGATTAATTTCGGTTAATCATTGTTTTTAATTTTGTGGGAGTAAAAACCCTCATGACAGAAGGTGATATATACACTTTACATGTGTTTATTTAAACTAAACAGTGGTTGCAGGAGTAGTGAGATATTTAAATAGTTCGTGTTACTCACTGAAGTCCAGTCTTTATTTTCTTTTCAGTTTCATGGAGCCCGTGGATTTTCGTCATTGTGATGCTTCTTGATAGTGTTTTGTATGATGCATCTTGAGATGCAATTTGTAAAACCTTCATAACCCCCCCCACGCTGTTTCCTACAGTCCACCTGGCAATTGTGTCAGTCAGTTTGTCAGAGGTAGACTTAGTCAGAAATCATCTCTGGAAGGAGGCAGAGTTTATTTTCTATTCATGTCCCGCCGGAAAAAACAACCATGTGTCATCAGCTGCCGGTGTGGTTAGTTTTTTTTTTTATGTGGTTCTCTGGTGCATCTGATGAGATGATGCATCTGATGAAATGAATACGTGTCACGGGTCTGTGGTGATGCACATCTCTCAGTGACATGCAGTTCCGTGCAGTAACAGGTATTCGTTTCACCAGATGCATCGTCTCGTCTGATGCACCAGAGAACCACATAAAAAACTAACCTCACCGGCAGCTGATGATACATGGTTGTTGTTTTTTCCGCGGGGCAACAATATAGAGTAAACTCTTCCTCCTTCCAGAGATGATTTCTAACCAATGAAAAAAGAATTTTCTCCGCATGGCATTTGTTTATAAGTTTGTACCGATGCAGACTGATACCTTGTTATGACGTGGATAAACATGCTATAACATTCCAGACCAACAGAGGGTGCCAGCATGGGGAATGATAGTTGTATTACGCCACCCCGATGTTCAGCATGGGGTTATGAGTTACCTGCCATTAAGTCATGCAGGCATAAGTATGTCTGCGTCAGTGTTTCTACCCGAAGATATCGCATACCGTGTGAACACAAACCACCCATAGGACAATTGTGACAAATGTATCATTTCATCCTCTGAATCAGAACAAAGCAAATGAGCCTCAGGTGTGAACACACCCTTGATGCCCCGACGTTCAGTGAGGGCTGTTTGTTGTTATGTGTAAAAACTCCCTCTTGCAGAACATGCAACGTACTTTATGCTGGGCTATTGTTCTGTCTTTTTTTGTATTCAAACTTCTCCTCCAGAGGAGCAATATGCTGTTTGGAGTTGGTTCTGCTGCCAGATAGTTGCATTTTTGAGTTGTTTACCAGTAATCAGTGGTTAATCTGTGTCTAAAATGAACAACATCATCAAGGAAATGAACAGAAATGAGTAAAACGAGTAAAAATGAACAAAATATTCCTGAAAATGAACAGAAATGAGCAAAACATGCAATAAAATGAACAAAAATGACCAATACAATCAGGCAAAGGAACATAAAGATCCTATAAACTGACATAATAGCTGTATATGTCAGTTTACTGTAAGTGACTCAAAAATATGCTAATGTATATATTTTGATATTTTACTCTTTAAGTACAAAACATAATAAAAAGTATCAGGATGCAAACTGATGGATCGATTTACAGAAATCAGGATAAGAAAATAAAAAGTTCAACCAAATTGAAAAGAACAACAAAGGAAGTTTTCAAAATAGTAAAATAAGCAACAACATAAGAAGAAATAAACAAAATAATCTATACATAAATAAAAAAAGTCATTATTTATAAGTTGTGTTTATTCATTGTTCATTTAAACTGTTTTATTGGTTGTTTGCACATGTTACTGATATTGAAGAGGATGAATCCCCCTCCGATCTGTGCCTACGCCTGGGCCGATGCAGCCGTAAAAAGACACTGAACGGTCTGTGTTGAGTTCAAAGCTGCTCTTCCACTTTCTAGAAGAAGCCCAGGTGAGGCACATTTACATACACGACGAAAACGTGGCAGATTTACTTAAATCATGCTTGGAAGTCTTCCATATCCCCGGTCTGCGTCTAGTTTTTCTCTGCTTTGATGATCTTCACTCAATTACACATTACCAGAGACAAACATTCACTGTTCCATTTATTTGATATTCAGGTCTTAATTAGCAGATTAAGAGGTATCATGCACATTTCTACAGCAATATGCATAAATGGATAAATGGATGACTAAAGGATTCAGTAGCTGTCAGCAAAAGGACTGTAAGCAGAATAAAATCTACCCTTGAAGACAGACTGAATAAAGCAGAGGAGTGTGTGTGAAAATATGAGCATCACGTGAAGCTGGCTTTGCTCAGGAGAGATGTGTAATATGCCCGTCTTGCTGACAATGGAGACTGTGGCTGCTTGGCATTCCAACCAGACGTGTCACATGCTGCAGGGTTCAGCAGAGTGCATCATCTGGGTGGGACCCAACCTCTGTGCGTAATGTGAGTAAGCGTTTAAACCATACACTATGTATGAGGAGGTATGGTAAAAGCAAGGATAACACAAGGACGCACAGTTCCAATATAGTACCATGGAAAAGGTGAGCCCGGAACATGCAACACACATACACAGTGTGTCTGTGGAAGTGAGATGAGAGAAACCTGCCCTTTTAGACAGAATGTTCAGACCTATGTTTAGGCTGGTTGCTGATACAGAAGCTCATTTCAGGATGGTTTTCCATGTCTCTTGCATTTATCAGAGATCACAACCTGAATAATGTCCCCGTACAAATCCCACTTTGCTGAGCTGCATATTTCAATGTGTTTATCTGTACACACTAAAGCAAAATTATCATCAGGGAAAAGATTGATCACTATGGCAGACAGATGGTTTACTTGTCATCTATGTAATGGTTCATTTAAGTGTCACGCTACACCCAGTCACTATAGATGGGAGCCACCTGAGGTGACAGCTGTGAACCAAAGCTAATCGTTGCACCAGCTGAATGCCTCTAATCCTGTTGCAGATACTTGACTCTTCCCAAACACGGGACCAAATGCTGTTCCGTTGCTGCACATGGCATCGAGCTGCTCCACTGTCCTTTTGCAGATTAGTCATCTTCAGGCTGATCGCAATTTTCCTGTCCTAAGATCACACAATCTTTCCTCTCTTCCCTTCTGTTCAGATCAGTCTGTCCCATGTGACCTGGCTGAGGGTGTGTTTTTTCTGCCTCTTGGGAATACTTCACACACTTTCCTCACTGTCTTTACTGCTCTTCCCCCTCTGGGAAGTTTTTCCAAAACATCTGTGTGGATGTGTCTGGGCACGTGACTACACACTTGAGAGCAGATGAATTAAACCCACACTCATGAAAGCGCAGTTGGTTGTTTGTTGCTCTTTTAACTGTGCGGTTAGCTCAGGTGAGGACACTGTTATCTATATATGTGTCTGTGTGTACACATGTCGAAACTCATCAGAAAGATGAGTTTCGACATTAAGAGGAATTGAGACAATATGTAAATAACACGAGAGGAGCAATTCCTGGTAGGGGTTCCTTCCTCTTGATTTGTGTGAAAATGTCTGTGTCATAGTATCTCTTGTACGGACTGTGCTGTTTTGAAACTCTCCAACTGACACAGATCTTGAAATTTCACTGATGATGTAACATTTCCTGAACACTGATGCAAAAAATACTTGCCCTCCTTATTTCGCCATTAGCTCATTTATTTCTTTCTGATTATGACATGTTTGAGCAGAAAATGGCATGTGATGTAATTTAGAAAGAATGAGCTTTTTGTGACCATTTTTCTTCCATTACATTTTCTTTGATTTTTTTGGCTAAATTACACTACCAGTCAAAACTATAGAAACACCTTCTCTTTCTGTGTTTTTTTTTTTATTGGTTGTCATTTTCAACATTGCACACTGATATCAAAGACATCCAAACTATGAAAGAACATGTGTGGAATTATGTAGGAAACAAAAAAATTGTTGAACAACCAAGATAATGTTTTCTAATTTAAATTGTCCAAAGTAGCTTTGAGGTCATCATCATAGCGTTCGATGGTTTTGGCGACTGCACTTGGAGACACATTCAAAGTCTATGATGCTGGGAAACTAGCTAGTAGCCGATTGTTTGGAGCGGTCCACTGTAAATAATTAGACAGTCAACATGGCTTACAATGAATCAGGCTGCAGACTCACTTGCAGAGTTGGAAACATTCGCAGCAGTAACTGCTATGGAGCTAGTGTTTGTAGCTTATCTAAGCAGAGGATGACTGAGGAGAGACAGCCTGCATTTCAGATTCCTTCAACAAAAAAGAACTGATGTACTAGCTTAACAACTGTGAAGCCGATGTGTTGACTGACAGTTCTGACAGGTCACCTGTTTAATCCATTACACATATGTCACAAATGATTGGCTACCAGTTAGTTTCCCAAAATCATAGACTGCACCTTTAACTGTTTCTTTCCATAATATGGATGCGTGCTGTGACTGTCTATTTGTGAAGGTTCTCAGTCATCCAGGTCATACTTTTCTTGTATGTTAGTTCCACTAACTGGAACTAACTAACAACGTCCAAGTGGCTTCTTCAGTTTGAAGAAGAGTGATACAATATCTTAAAAAACACTACTGCATTTGCTGTAACTAAGCTGCAAGAATATAAAAATTGTAGTTGTGCTAAGAGGGTTATTGATACTGTACCTGCCCTTCGTCTGCACAAGACAACTGATGGTCTAAAGCACATTAAAGCTGCTGCAAGTAACTTGAAGAAAAGGTGCTGTGTAGTTTTAAAAATCACATTCCAGGCTGTAGGTGATGCACATGGAGACATTTTCCCCCCACAACCGTATTAATGTCCTTCTACCAGAATTTTATGACAGATCCAACAATTATTACCAAAAAATGTTACATAATGTAGCTTTAAGAAGGCCAGAAGTGAAACTAATTACCTACTTACCTGTGAATTGAAGCTAGTTAACTAGCTCATGAATCTGATGCAAAGCTAACATGAACACTAAATATACCTACTTTGGACAATCTAAAATATAAAACATATTCTGGGTTGTTTGAAGCTTTTTGTTTACTACATAATTCCATATGTGATCTTTCATAGTATGGATGTCGTCCGTATTAATGTGCAATGTTGAAAATGATGAAAACAAAGACAAATTGAAGGAGAAAGTGTTTCCAAACTGTCTCTCATTTAAATGAGAGCATTTCAACAGGTTCAACTCAAGGTTTGACAGAGTCAAGCATGAAAACATAAGAATCACGTAACAAAAAAACAAACAGAAACCTGAAGGTTGTGGCACGTTTTGCAACATGACTAGAACAGAGTACGTATTCTCTCTTTTAACCTTCACCACTCCAGCTAATCTTTCTGTGCAACAGTCTCTTTATTTCCAGAGTGACTGACAACTCATTATGGCTTCATAGTCACAAGCCTCTGAAGGCCTATAGGAAAATATGCCAACGCGCTAGTTTCCACCTACGACATCCAAAGATGGCAGAAATTCCTCCTGTAACATGCATGGAACAGCTTGGACACAGTCTGGATTCCAGTGCTCAGGCCTCATAATTAAGCCCCTCAAAACCCCCCATGGGTAGGGTACAAACAGATATGAAGTCATAATGGAAAACGAAGTGAGGCTGAAGCACAAAAACTACAACTTGTCTGTGTGGCTTTTTATACATGAAAATAAAACAATGCAGTGATTTTAATCAATTTTCATTGTATAAAATAGAACCTGACGGCCACAGTTCATTTAAGGCACATTAATCATATTTGACACATATGAAAAATAAGTAACTTCCTGTTGCGGTCTAATTTTTCACTGTCATGCTAAAATGCACATTTAGATTCCTCTTTCTGCACCTCCCCTCTCGATCCCTGTGTCCCTTCCACATTGGATTTTCCAGTAACGGCAGTGAGGACACTTAATGCAAAATAAGAGTCCACAAATAGTATGACACACAAGCTCATATAAACCTCAGAGGTCCAAATTGTTGTTTTACATTCTTTGGCCACAGGCTCTTGTACCACTGCTTACGACTGCTGCTGTGTTGTAACATGCCATCATAACGGCCTCGCGTTACATGTGGGTGTTTAACCCTTTGAGTTTAGCTCAGGTCACACATGCCCTGAATGCAGCTACTGGCTGACTCCACACATGGAGGTTTGAGAGGTGAGGTTGTTCCATGAGTCCAAATCGAGAGCAGAAGAACCTCGTAATGACTCTTTAAAGGTCAGACGAGTGGATTCCTTTACAGAATAGTGTGTACATACAGAAACAGGTTTTAAGTTCAACCTTCAAAAAACCAGGAGACATAAAAAAGTGGCACTGAGTAATAAAAATAGGTGCATAAGCTAAGTAAGTAATAAGCCCCATTAAATGGTGTTAGTCCACATAGTGGTATTTAATATACATATTTTAAATTCAGTCATCTTCAGTTTTTAGTTCTAAATTCAGTTACAGATTCAGTGGCAGAATTGTATTTATTTCCGCTGTAAAGCTGCATCATATAATAATGAATGGTGGTGTAGTGGTTGGTTTATCTGCTTCACAGGGAGCAGGTTCTGTGTTCGAATCCCACCCCTTCTGTGTAAAGTTTGCATGGTCTCCTCATCAGCGGGGTTCCGCTGGGTGCTCCAGTTTCACCTGCAATTCACAGAGTTTGATATAAATAAATAAAAACACTTTGTAACTGATCAACAAAATGTAATAAATCTACACTTGATTCTGTAATAACATGCCGCTGATTGTATTCAAGTGCTTCAACACAGTATGTGATACATGTCCATGCATTATGTAATTGTTGTTAACACAAAGAGCAGGATTACCATCCCAATATCCATGATAATTACTCATAATGAATACTTACCAGTAGACTATGATAGTACCATATGCAGAAATGTCATTAGGATAACATACATTTCACTGATACCAAATGCCCCCACATTTAAATTACAAGCATGCCTGAAAACACACCACCATATGTTCAGCTCCAACTATTTTATTGCCAGCAATTAAGAGATCAAGGATCACATTAATTATTGTTGACATTAGACAGAACAATAACAGTGATTTGTCAGGTGACAGACTGGAATGATGCAATCAAAGTGGTACAGAGTCTAAACAATATGATGTCAAAAACACCTGTTCAAGTGACCACATTGGCTTATACATATTTCACTGGAATATTTTACTCTGCTCAGCATGGGGAACACAGTAGATGTGATCAGCAAACTGAAACACATTACAAACTTTACTTCTGCTAACATCGCGATGACTTGCTGATATGCTGATGAGCTTATCTGTAGAAGGATTTTCCTTTATGATTACACACTGCAGTATGTGCCAGTGAATTACTGCCTCCACCCCAATTTGCAGCCTCAAATTACCCTTTAAACTATCTCTGAACTTGCTGAATCACAGCGTACACACCAGGAGATGTGGTTGATTATGTCCACTTTTCATCCATCGGCTTGCTTTTGTGTGAGCACCTGATAAACACATCCTTAACATGCAGTCAACACTGGATATGTACTTCAGCTGGTACAGTATAAATAGACACAACTGACTAATTAACTGTGAGCTGGCCCGTTGGTTGTATCAAGTAACATCAAATTGAAAGAATAGACATGACTAAACATAGACAAGGCCAAGTCTGGTGGAGTGATATGAGCTTAGTTATCATCTGGTTTCAGCACTGTAGGCATGTTGATGAGCGTTTAGATGGACATGATGGTGAGAGACGAGACAGGGATGATAAACAACCGTAGTCAGTTTTGAGGTCTGTCTGTTGTCCAGGCTGCTGCTTGTTAATATCTATTTTTAAAAGACTATGACTCTTGACATACCATAGGGCATCTCACCCAAAACAAAAGCAAGTGTGAATAAAGCAAATAAATAATTCAGGGTTATTTAGTAGGTCATTGTTGAGCTAATCCAGGGATGAAATACTGTTACTACACTGCCTGGCCAAAAAAAAAGGTCACCACCTGGTTTTATCTAAGCAAATAAGTACGAGGCTCCCATTGGATAATTTCTGCATGGGTGATTATGTTTCAGCTGGCAACGAGTGATATAAGAATAGTGGGGAACCATC
>JAQQAE010003179.1:0-20676 GCA_029823295.1 Pseudamia nigra | reverse complement strand
ACACAAGCACTTCTCACATAAATTAACACAAATTGTTTTGTTTTATGCTTTTTATTATGTACATATTCAAATATAACGAGGACAAGGAGGCTGGTTGAAGTAGATGATATACTTGCAGTGCATCACCAGATGTCACTGTTCTGTGTGGTTTCAAAGCCCCAAAACTTTGGTTCATTTTCCGGCACTATCAGATGACCCTGTGGAAGCTTCATGAGGCTTCGGCTGCCCATCCCTATAAATTTCTGAATAATATGTGCAACTGTAGTCACAGGAACATCAAGCTGCTTGGAGATGGTCTTATAGTCTTTACCTTTAACATGCTTGTCTATAATTTTCTTTCTAATCTCCTGAGGCATAAATTTTTTATTTATTATTACTTTTGTCAGATTTAAGTTATTTCTGTGACCATTGTGGGTTTTTTCTGTCATTTACAGAGGGGTACCAACAATTTTATCCACGTCTGTACATAATGATAGCTGAGGATCACCTTGTATACCTTGTATATAGTCCGTATTTTTGGGACCATAAGGCACACCGGATTACTGTAGAAGGCGCACCATCAAAAAACGATCTATTTTTGATTTTTTTCCATACAGTACGTAAGGCGCACCAGATTATAAGGCGCATTAAGCCACGCAAAAGTTAGATAAGTCAAACCTTATTCAAGTCTTCCCACAATAACTCTCAACATTGTTCAGTTGTAACACAGAAAATACAAAACAATACACTGACTTTTTAAGTTTATTCCTCTACCACAAATCCATCAAATTCTTCATCTTCAGTGTCTGAATTTAACAGTTGGGCAATTTCGGCATCAAGCATGCATGGATCCCCCTCTTCATTATCTGAGTTAGACTCATCGCTGTCACTTAGCTGCTCAGTGATGATTTCAGCCTTCCTGAAAGCTCGGCTGACATGGGAGACTGATACCTGAGCCTAGGCATCCACGCTCCACCGGCAGATAGTGGCGTAACACGTCCGGCGCTGCCTCCCTGTCTTAGTGAATGTGTGTTCACCTTCTGTTATCCAACGCTCCCACACAGCTCACAATTTAAGTTTAAACGACCTGTTGACACCAATATCTAGCGGCTGGAGTTCTTTGGTTAATCCACCCGGAATGATGGCAAGCTTTGAATTAGTTTTCTTCACTTGGGCTTTGACAGTATTGGTCAGATGGGCGCGCATGGATTCACAGATCAATAGGGATGGAGATTGTTTGAGAAAGCCATCCAGTCTCTTGACATAAACCTCTCTCAGCCGGTCACTCATCTTGTCCTCGTCCATCCAGCCCTTTGGGTTAGCCTTGATGATGACGCCGGCTGGAAACTTTTCTTTTGGCAAAGTCTTTCTCTTAAACCTGACCATGGGTGGTAGTTTCTGGCCATCAGCCTGGCAACTGAGAACTGCAGTGAAGGATGACTTCTCATTTCCTGTGGTGTGTATCAATACAGTTTTAGTCCCTGTTTTCGCGACAGTACGGTTTACGGGGATTTCAAAGGTGAGGGGTGCCTCGTCCATGTTGTTGATGTGTTCTGGTCGGATCTTCTTTTCATTGATCTTGTTCATGCAGTACGTGTGGAAAATGGCCAGCTTTTCCTCGTAATCCTTTGGCAGTTGCTGTAAGATAGGGCGTCTTCTTGCTTCCTCCACTTCCGTACCATTGATTCATTAATGCTGAATTTTCTTGCAGCTGCTCTATTCCCACGTTCTACTGCATAACTGATAGCGTTGAGTTTTAAATCCGCTTTTTAAGCATGTCTCTTAACAGGAGCCATTCTTGCTGTATGTACCGGTATCACTCCGCAAGGCTCCTGCTTACGGTACCGTAATGCTCCTACAAGTGATGCGGCAAAGTCATACTAAAACATTTTGACAGATTTTTAAGCGCTGAGTACCACGTATGATAAAATCGGTTCAAGGTCAGTAAGCACAAACCAGGATAAATCCATACATAAGGCGCTCTGCACCATAAGGCGCACTGTTGATTTTTGAGAAAAATAAAGGATTTTAAGTGCGCCTTAGCATGCGGAATACGGTACATATGCTGCATCAGTGACTGTGTGTTTCCGCTCACCTTCCTCACATCTCGGCACGTCACCGCTCCATGTGAGATCCCACTGGCACATGAGAATCTCAGAGCCGACCAGCTCATACCCAGGATAACACTGGTAAGTGATGACAGTGCCATGGATAAGGTCAGGATGTGATGTGCTCTTCCAGCCGTTGATGATTTCTGGCAGCTCAGAGCAGGTGTCGTTCCTTGGCACCTCTGTTAGTTGTAGACATGGAGCAGGTGGTGTCAAAATATGTTGACCGAAAGTGACAGAAAATTAGGAATTGTCACAATAGATACTGTAGACTATAGAAAATACAGGAATAGTCTGTGTAAAAAGCACATTTGTTGTTTTAGCTTAATTCTGGAAAGGGATTGTGAACAAATCCGAAATTAGTGTCACTCTTTATCTTTAGCTAACTAGCTTTTTGTGGTCAAATTACTATACATATAGATATGGATGTCACAATTGACTTGCCTATTTAGGGTAACTTGAGGCAAAAATAAATGAGTCTTTTTTGTGTGTAACTGTTTATATTGCTCATATAAAGACATAATAGACATAATAGAGAAATGCTGACCATATTCAGCTCATATCAACTTTTAGATCATGTGTACTCTATTCCCTGATATCGTGGCTGGGCATTTATTTAACCTTAATTTTACCAGGCCACTTTCTTATTTACAATGTGAGCTTGGCAAGTGCAAGAAGACAGCTGCAGCAGTAAGAGAAGAAATGAGAAAACAAACAAAAAACATAAAACATATGAACATGTAAAATGAAGTCATTATAACCGATGCCAGTGCCAGACTGCAACAGAAAGAAAAGTGTCAAGTTTAGGTGTGTTTTGTAAGAAGTTCCAGTCATTTGATTCAGCAGATGGAAAGGATCACAAGCCAAAGCAAGATTTGGTCTTAGAGTCTCTAATGTGATGTTGTTTGATGAGTGTGTGTTGTAGTTTGCTGTCGATAATGGAACGCAGTAGCTGGCTTAGATATGGAAGTGACTGTCCTAGTAGAGTTTATAGATGAGTGTGATCCAGTGAATATGTGAGGAAGAAATAAGACACTGTAAATAAGTATTTACAATGTCTTATTTAATATAAAATAGATATTTACAACCCTAATTCCAAAATATTTGGGATGTAAATAACAATAAAATGTAATGATTTGCATATCTCATACACCCATATTATATTCCTAGTAGAATATAATAAACATATCAGATGTTGAAACTGAGACATTTTACCATTTCATGGAAACTATGAGCTCATTTTGAAATTGATGTCAACAACACATCTCGAAAAAGTTAGAATAGGGGCAACAAAATGCTGAACAATAATTGGCACAAATCTAAAACAACTGGAGGAGCATTTGACAACAAATCAGGTTAAGTGGTAACAGGTCAGTAACATGAGTGGGTATAAAAGGAGCATTTTAGACAGGCAGCGCCTCTTAGATGTAAAGATGGACAGAAGTTCACCAATCTGTAACAAACTGTCTAAAAATTGTGGAACAATTTCAGAAGAATATTCCTCAATGTAAATTGTGAAGACTTTGAAGATCCCACCATCTACACTGTATAATATCATTAAAAGATTCAGAGAATCAGGTGGAAAGCCAAAGGTCAAAACTGGATGCTAGTGATCTTCGAGTCCTCAGGCGGCACTGCATTAAAAACAAGACATGATTCTCTGCTGAAATCACTGCATGGGCTCAGGAACACTTCCAGAAGTCACCGGCTGTGAACACGTTCACTGTGCAATTTACAAATGCAAGTTAAAGCGGAATCATGTAAAGAAGAAGCCATATGTGAACATGATCCAAAAACGCCAGCATCTTCTCTGGCCCAAAGCTCATTTAAAATGGCCTAAGGTATTCATCTGACTACAGAACAGTTTTCCATTTTGCAATATTCTGTTTTTATTTACCTTTTACACAGCATCTCAACTTTTTTGGAATTGTGTTTGTATTTTCACATTCGTATAATATTTTTATAATCATTAAAGGCTCTACAACATAACACAATTGATGATATTTTTAATTTTTTCAGTTTCATTGTAATTATTTCATTATTCATATGCAGCCACTCCTTCTGAATGAACACAACTTCATGTCTGTTCTATGTGCAAAACAACAGTGATTGGAGAAGAAAATGTAAACAGGCTTGTGATGTTTGCTGGGAGTGACCCAGCATGTGGTTTGGCACCAGTCAATCTGTGCCTCCATAACTACAGCACACATTGCCAGCAACACAAAGCACTGGGCAAGAGCAGCTGATGTTGAAGTACACCCTATTATTGTGCTTCTCTGTGTGGTTGTCTAATCCTGTGCACCTGGTATAAGCCAAAAGACAGACAAACACACTGGCATACAGAAGCACAGCAAGAGAAAAAGAAGCTTCAGAAGAAAAAGGAACAAATACAGATTGAATTTCTAATTTGTAAATGGTTGGTGAGGATAATTTTATGTTATATCCTATGATTGTCATCAAAATTGATATTTTCAAATACCAGTTCTGTCTTGTGACTTGCTTTCTGATACAACTATGCATCTGTTTTCTTCAAGATTTATACTTACCGTCATACAGCAACACACTTACCAAAGAAATGGACTACAAATCCATTGTTGTAGCCATAGATGTTGGTGGCTGGATCTGACTGAAACTGAATGGTAACGTCGGCCATGGACGTGTAGAGCTTGAAGTGTGGCCGTGTGCCGCTGTACTGGCCCAGGATGTTGGCTGTCAGATCATCGCCATCATAAAAGGTCAGAAGGTCATTCTTGCCCAAGTGGAGACTAAAACAAACAATGGGAATATGAATGAATGTCACATTTGAATATTGTGCATCCTTTATTTTCTATCCTCTGCTCAAAAGCCTCAACAATTATGCAGCCAGTATTTAATTTTCCCTTTTAAGCAAAGACAAAAGCAAAGACTTAAGCAAAGAAAGCAATGACTACAAGTCAGATGCACATTGATAATTCAAAGTCTGATGAACTGAAATAGATAAAAATAAATTAAAAGAAATATTAATCCGCACAATGAATAAAAATTCGCACTCTACACATTGAATGAATTAAAATTAACAAAATATTAAGCAAAACAATGATATAAAACTAATCAAAATAATCAAGAAAGTGATTAAAAATTAACAAAACAAAGATATTGGCAAAAAAATCATTGAAATTAAATGAGAAAGTAAACAAAATGAAAAAAATTAATAAAGTAATGAAGAAAAAATTGAACCAAATCAACAAAAATCAACAAAATGACAACCAAAACTTGACACAAATGAATAAAATAAATAAATAAAATAATCAAGGCAATAACGAAAAATGTCAAAATCATTAAGAAAAAAAAAACAAAAATTACCTAAAAATATTAATGTTGACAAACTAAATATTTAACAAGCAAAATCAGTAAAATAATTTACAAACCTGACCAAAAGTACATATGTACAAACGACAAGGGGACAAATATTTTTGTGGCTCCAGAAAGATTTTTTCTGTTTTATTTTTGTCCAAAAATGTGTCTTTGCATTGTAAACATTGTCAACCCCTGCTGTATGCAAACACATAATTCCAAAGACTAACATACGTGTGTTAGTACATATAGTACTAACATACAAACACCATGATAGGTGAAATCTAAGATGATGACTGCTGACAATAAGAGTGAGATGAAATTGAATGTAGAGCAGCAAAAGCCATGGTTTGCTAGTAAAAAAATCTCCACTGCTGATAATTAACTTGAGAATGCATTAACCTTTTCCTTTAGGTAGTCAATGCCCTTGCCCCCTTTATTCAGCATTAGAATAGCTTGACATTTATTCACACACTGGGGAAGGAAATGGTCAGAACAAAAATCAGACTTCTGCACTGCTTTGTATATGCCTTAATATCAAAATTGCTGCACAAGTAAGATATACATTGCGTTCATATTCAAAAATGTGCTGAATAGAGCAGTGACAACAAAAGAAAATCGCACTTCGATCATGATTTGTTGCTCTTAATCACTGCCTAAATTCCAGCATCAATAATAACTCCATTTGAATATAAATGTGAATGATCAAAGACAAACAAATTTTTTTCTGAACAGAGCAACAGAAAAAGCCATAGCAGCGACAACAGTTTAAAAATAAGGATCATTTCAGCTCTTGTATTTCATTTGCATTTGTGTGATTTGTGATGCTTGAAAAATCATATTTCCAGCTGCTCTCATTCATTTATGATCACAATCTTAAGTCATCTGTCATTGTCATTTTCCCTGTATTCTCCTCCCTTCATCTTCCAGCTCATGTCAGGCCTCAGATTTGTAATTAGAACGGCCTGCACATTGATTTGCATAACTTGCTTTTGGTGACAGTGTGACATAGGAATTCCACTTTCTTATTGTCCTAGTATCTACATGAGCCTTTTAGAACATCCTGAAATCTTCTGCAAGAAAATCAAACAATTCAACCCTGTTGTAAAAAGCATAAAAATGTTGGAGGTTTAAGTTTAAAGAGACACAAATGATTTACTGGCACATGAAAACCTACAAAGAATAATATCATAAACAAGATCTGTGTGCTTGTTAATCTGAATCATCCATCCCTCCTATTTCTGTTTGTTCTTACTTTTAAAAGGACCTGTAGGCCTGGTGTTTTTTCCATATTTATTCATGTCTACATCAGAATAAATCTCACCATGTCAGAAGTAGGAGCATGTGAGTCATCTTGTAATTGACACAATTTAATGATGATAGAGTGAAACAAAACAAACTGTAGAGCTGGGATGATCTGCTTTTGCTGCGATTTTATCACAATATTTGGGTGCCAATTTGATTTGATATAGCGATTCTATGAGTATAAGTACTGTGATTAGATCCTATTGATAATTGTGATGTACTTATCAAAAACAAGTTGAATTGCACACTTCTCACCTCAAAAATGAACAAAACAAGAAAATGAACTAAACTGAACAAGGCAGTCAAGTACATAAACTGTAAAATTAACAATATGAGCAAAAAGGAAGAAAATCACCAAGAAAAAGAACAATAAAATAAAAAACACTGAACAAAAACCTCAAGAAAATAAGCAACTGTATGAGCACAAATGATGAAAAAGGTTAATAAAAAAATTAACAAAAAATTAAATAAACTACAAAATTAGTAAAAATGATATTGGAGATGAATGACACTGGTAAGACCAAAACAATCAAGTAAAAAAAGAAAGAAACAACAGAAGCATGCAAAAAAAACATCATGGAAATTAAAAAAATGACCAAAACACCTGTTTAAAGGCAAAATGTTAGGTAACAAATTCTATGTTATGAAGTTACTTATTATTAGAGCAGTTTTTTTATGACACACATTTTTAGTCTTGCTCAAATACTTTTATCAGTGCTTCCACTTGAGTAATTCTAAAGTAAAATATTTTTACTGTGCTGTTTCCATTTGCTATACTCAACACTGGCTTCTGCAATGTGTTGCTGGCGAAATCTGGGCAAAACTACATCCTACCCTCGTCTGCTGAGTACAAATAATAGATGCCAGCTGCATGAATGGGAGTTAAATGAGGTGTTGAGCAACAAGGAACTCCCTCTTGTTCATTGAACATCCAAAGGGATAATCTACACGTCCATGAAAAACTTGAATAAAAATGCCATTTTCTACTTCCAAAGTACCATGAGCATCCAATACTATGTGCAACACTGTGTAAATGCAGGAATTAAGGTTCTAGTATAATTATATGTTGTAGGTTTTGTCTAACAAAAAGAAGAAAATGTTATTTTTCTTTGGTGTTAAAGGGGATTTTATGCTTAAATGTACTTCTCAGACTTTATCTTTCTATCTACTTTGCATGTCATCGAGGTTATCCACAACATGATTTTCCCATTACAGTTTTCCTTATTGTTCATACGTATGCTGAATTGTGAGTTTGTCAGCTTAGTCACTGATCATCTCTAGTTTTACATTACATCTGATTCCTCTGTCCATAACAACACCCATTATCGTTTGCTACATTTTTGCAGCTTTTCCCATTCTTCTAAGGCATGGGTGCTCACACTTTTTCATCATGTGAGCTACTTATAAAATGACCAAGTCAAAATGATCTACCTACTGGAAATTTTGTATGACCGGTGAAGCGCGCATGTGTGCGCGACCCCGCCGCTGCTGCGGCAGCTTGGAAGGGGAGAGAGGCACAGAGAACGTTAGCGCAGAGGGGGAGCGGATGGCCCCCACAACGGGCGTTCTGGAACACGGCATCTGAATTTAGGGGACGAAGGCGGGAAGACCCGCCTGCGACTGCCCCAGACGTGAGAATTCAGCGCAGGGTCGTCAGTGCCCCGTCGGCAGTAAGGTTCGCTGGGCTCTGTCCCTTTCCCACCCACGGCAGCGCAGGGGGAAGGAGGGCGCCCCTCCGGCACAGGTGCCAGTGTTCAAACCAAATTTCCAGTCCAGTCGACAGAAGGAAAACCACACGCCTCGAATACCATGACCTGGACGACTGAGAATCTTCGTAGACATGAGCCAATATTGCACAACACAATTAACTATGTACATTTTTTGTCATTACCTGAGTTTATGCTGATGACTTGACCCGGAATGATGCTTCGGTGGCAGCTTTCACTTTTGAAGTACTGTATGTTGTGAACAATGACAAGTTTTTGTCTTCTTACTTGGTCCAGCTCCCCCACTCATTTTTATATACTTTCTTAAGTTTAAGAGAAAAAAAAAACATTTTGCTGCACATAGGTTGTTTGCGGTTGACCTACATGTCAGAAAAAGTCAGATGTCATTTGATTCGCTGCCCTGTAAATCAATCAAGTGACAGGATGGATGACAGACTGACGTCCATTTTTTTTTAATGTCATGCGATCTACCCACACTACTGGACAGTATTGACCACACCTGCTGTAAATCAATCAAGTGACGGGATAGATGATAGGCTGATGTCTATTTTTTTAAATGTCACGCAGTCGACCGACACTACCGTCGAGAGCTACCAGTACCGGTAGCTCGCAATCGATGTAATGAGCGCCCCTGTTCTAAGGCATATAAAGCACATGGGGCCATGTATCTGTTCATTTACTCTTTCTAAAGCACAAAGAAAAAATCTTCTCCTTTTTTGCATTAGCCTTTCATTTTTTATTCCATACTGAAATCCATACTCTCACCCTTGCTGGTTGTTATATCTTATCAAAATATGGTCAATTAGTTCTTCAATGTAATTTCCTGGGTTAAAATAGTTCAAGTTATTGAGAGGAGTGATAACAATGCTCATGAGATTAAGGGAAATAAAATGGAAGACTTTGTGTGTGGTTCACCAACTGGCACTCATAAAATTCCTGTTGTTATCTACAATGAAACATATAAAGATGGTGTTTTTATATAAAAACAGAATATAATGATTTGGAAATCCTTTTCAACCTATATCTGATTGAATACACTATAAAGACCAGATATATAATGTTCAACCTGATAAACCTTCTTAGTGCAAGTATTTTCTCATTTTGAATTTGATGCCTGCAAAATGTTCCAGCAGAGCTGGGACAGGGGCATGTTTACCGCAGTGTTACACCACCTTTCCTTTTAACAACACTCAGTAAGCTTTTAGAAACTGAGGACACTACTTATGGAAGCTTTGTAGGTGGAATTCTATCCCATTTTTTGCTTCATGTGTGATTTCAGATGCTCAAAAGTCACATTTGGCACATTAACCCATTTTCCATGGACTACATGCAGGTCAGTCTAGTACCTCCACTCTTTTACTATGAAGCCACACCGTTGTAACACATGCAGAATGTGTCTTGACAGTGTCTAGCTGAAATAAGCAGGGACATTTCTGAAAAAGATGTTTCTTGGACGCAGCATACAGTATGTTGCTCCAAAACCTCTATGTACCTTTTAGCATTAATGGTGCCTTCACAGATGTGCAAGTCAGCCATAGGGGGCACAAACACACCCCATACCATCACAGATACTGGCGGCTGAACTTTGCATTGATAAAAATAGATGATCGTGATTAAATCCCTAAATTCTTTGAGAAATGCTGTTCTTGTTGGGCTATTTGCTAATGCCGTTATTCACAAAGTGGTGAATCTCGCTCCATCCCTGTCTGTGAATCACTAAGCCTTTCAGGGATGCTCCTTTATAATCAATCACGACACTCACCTGTTTCCAAATAACCTGCTCACCTATGGAATGTTCCACAGTGGTGTTTTCTGAGCATTCCTCAACTTTCCCAGTCTTTTGTTGCCCCTGTCCCAGCTCTTCTGGAACATCTTGCAGTCATCAAATTCAAAATGAGTGAATATTTTCAAAAAACAATAAAGTTTATCAGTTTGAACATTAAATATTGAGTCTTTGGTTGGTTTTTCAACCAGGATTTGAAAATCATTGTATTCTGTTCTTAGTGACATTTTCGATAACATCCCAACTTCACTGGAATTGGGGTTTGTGCATATGAAGAAAAAGAAAACAAAGTCATTGTCTCCACTGTCACAGAATGCTGAATAACCCTGTCATAATGTATTATTAAGTTCAGCCAACATCATTGTCCCTGATTCCATCCATGTCTGGAACAGTGAGTATGAACTGGAGTTAAAAGGCTCCAGTTTAAAGTGAAACTATGTATTTATAGACACGTGAATCTTAAAATTAAATGTGAGTCTTAATCGGTCTGTGAAGATTCTCAATCCTACAGGTCGTGGTTTCCAAGGCATGTGGTTTTCCGTCTGTCGACTGGACTGGAAATTTGGTTTGAAGACGTTTCGTTACCTAACCAGGAAGCTTCTCCAGTTCTTCAGTGAATCTTAATCCCATGTCAAATTTATGTTGAAGAGCATTAAATGTTATCGTCTATGACTATTGTTATTTTAGATGCATTGTCTGCTTTGTGTTTCATCTCCAACACCTCTGACATTACCGCAACAGTCATTGTCATCCTTCCCACTCAGAGGCTCAGAGTGACAGCTCATCCTGACAGCCACCCTGAAATCTACAAATGTATTTCTTTGGCAAAGGAAACAAAAACTTGGAGCTTCAATTTTGTTTTTGGCAGATGGTGTTGGACAAGATGCAAAGTTCTTCAAGGCACTCTGCCTTTCAGTTTCCCGATAGCCTGGATCCATTTATGTATTCAAAACCCTCCTGTCAACACAGACAAATGCTAAAAGAGCAGCACCTTGAGCAACACGCTATGGTGTGTCACTGCTACGGAGCCGTTTTAGCAGCTTCTTCACTTCCACATTGATCCTAACACACCTGGCTGAAATCACTCCCTCTGGTTATGTTCGTCAAATAAATAACATGAATCTAAATCAGTGGTCCTCAAATGGTGGTTTTGCATATTATTTTCATTCATTTTGCAGAATATTTTGTCCGTCACTCCTAGGGTCCTTTAGGTTTATTTTCTCAATTATTTTGCAAAGTTTGTTCACTATTTTTGTCATTCTTCTTCAACTTTGTGCTCATTTTGTTCAAATTTGTTAATTTACTTGATTTTTTTAGTTCATTTAATTGTTTATTTTGATTTTTATTTTTATCTGTTCATTTTTTGAATTATTTTCTATATTTTCTTGATTATTTTTGCTCACTTTATTTGTTTTTTAAAATTTTTTATTCCTTTTTACATTTTTTTCTTATTTTTAAAATTTGTGAAGAATTTGTGAAAATGTTAATGAAAAATGACCTGGTTTGAATTCAATACAAGTCGGTTTCAACTGGTGGAAGAGGTGGGTTTCATGGTGATGCCAATTGAGAACCACTGGTGTAAAGGTTTAGAGCCACATGTAGATATTATAATATGTTTCTGATGTTACAAAATGTTATGAAAGTACAGTAGTGAACTACAGTTTGGCTCGCTGTAATACTTGTTATGTTAAGTCTGTGTTACTAAAAAGTGTATAAATCATATAATAATACAGTAAAAATTCAACTCTGTGATTTAGGCTTGTGTGCCTGTATGGCTTTTATACTGTATAGTCAGATTGGTAATAGCTATGGTGTAAGACTGAAAAATTACTTGTTAATACTCATAGAAAGTGTCAGTGTTTAATTTAAAAGTGATACATATCAACAATCAAAATAAAAGAGGTATTCATATGTGTCTGCTGGGATTATAGTACCATTTGACCGTGAATTTCATTTCGAGGTCTGTTTGAAAAGGTACTTTTTCAGATGAGTTTTCTGCATGCCAATGGAGCCCTCTCAGTTTTGCAGATGGGAGAGTTGAAGCTGTGTTTTTTTTTTTCAAACCTCTGGGCACCTTGTCACCTAAACTGACCTATCATGTCAGATTTTGAAAATGGTAAATTTCCAGTAACTTACAAACTGATTATTGCTTTCATATGGAGTGAAATACTTTCACTGTCAAGCCTTGATATGGCAGTCATTCTCATTTTTTCATACACACATTGGACATTTGAATAGTTCTGCTCATTGAAAAAATCATCTGTGCAAAAAAGTAATTTTAATCTCCAGCCACCTGAGCACTCAAAACTGCAGCTGCATGCCATGCTTACATACAAATGTTAGACTCTCCAGTAGAGGGCTCTGTAGAACCAGTATGTTAAGCCTCCACAGACACCAGTCTTGCTCAATAAGCAGACACAAACACTATCACCATGTAGGTCCTCACTGTGTTAAATGCACCCTCCCTGTGCTGCAGAGTAGCATGAATGGTCACGTGAACAGGTACCTTGCATAGTGAACTGGTACCTTGTGTAGTGTTGTCTACAGGTGGGAATATCAGCTGTAACCTCTTGTCTCTTGCTCTTGCTCAAGCCATGCTCCATGCTAATTAGCAAAGAGCCAGCCCTCCTGTTTGGCCTAAATTAATTAATCAGCCCTCATTATGCACACTGCTCTTCTGTAATTGCCAGCACAGGCACAGTGATGAATGATAATGTAGAAAACATTCTCATTAATGTAGAAAAGTGTGTGCCCACCCTAATAATGAGACGGCTCTCACCCACAAGAGCTTTTGTCAGTTTAACATGCATAACATGTGCACACAAATAAACACACTTAAATCTAAATGATATGTTTACCAAGCCTTTGAGAATGCTATCCCATTGATGAGCAGACCAGACATGAAGCTAAAGGTAGGGTCTGTGGGGATCAAGTAAGCTGTGGATTTCTATTGCTATGAAGGCTATGCATGACCAACCTTGAGATAAACTAGAGCTGGCCAGAGCACCAATAATTCTCACAGCAAGCTGCCCTATGTGGATTAGATTAAAACAACCTTAAATCTGCTACATATCAAGAGGGAGCTCAGTTTACCTTGAATTGTTTTTTTTTGTATGGGGAAAAAAATCATATATTTGCCCTCGTAGTTATTGACTTTGAGCTTTAGGCATGAATCACTGAGTCAAAATCTCAATCTAAAAAAACATGGGGGTCACACAAACTTCTGCATGTTAATCAGACTTTTGCATTACTGATGCCCTCTGTCGCTATTATTCCCTTTGATACACAGCTTATATGTGAACAGTGGTTCATATCGCTGTGTCTATAATCCAGAGAGAAAAAAGTTTGGAGCAAAACCAAATAATATCTGGACCGTGTCACAAATGAGGTCACAGAATTACAAAGAAGCTATTTAGTAAATCAAGTAGTTATTTGTGTTGTCTGCACAGATACTACACTGTCTGTTTGCCATATACAGTATGAGGAGACAGCTCATTTTAATTTTCTTTCTTTAACCAGAATAATAACTTCAAATGCTGATCTAATTTAAATCCACTACTAGAGTGGATGAAATCCTCTTGAACCCAAGCCATCCTCCATCATTTTTCCAATCTACCGTAACCTGAAACACCTTTATAGACAAACTCTCTGAGTACTGTTCAGTTACACTAGCAGTTGCATACTGCAGTTAAAATACTGCATAAGATGTGTTTATACATGAAAACCAACCTTTACTTTGCAGATTGCTCTGTGGATTGCTTTGCACCTGCACAGCTTTCGACCCTCATGTCATAGCAGGGCTCTTAATTTAAATAATCTGTTCCTAAGTCATTATTTAACCATAACACTGAATGATAGACATGGTAGATATGGAGAAAGCTCTGGTGAAAACACAAATGCCTGTATACACTATATAAGAAACTGACCACCATGTCTAGTAACTAACAATAGGCTTTTTTCCTTGGGACCTCAGGCAGTATTCCCGTTGGTTTAATTTTAACCTTTCTGATCCCACTTGCATGCAACCGCTTCAGGCAGTAACACAAATTATCTGTGGTATATGTTTGTTCACTGTATCAGGGTATATGTTCTTGAAAATATTTTATATAGTGGCAATCACTCGTATGCAGACAAAATTTTACTGCATATACATAAAGTCAGTATGTGTGTTTAGTGTAAACAAAAGAAGGTCTGTGCTGCACACACTTATTAGAGCTGCTCAGAGAGCAGGAAGGTGTACATGTGTGTTTGTGTCTCTAGCAGTGTGTTGGACTAACAGCAATGGAGGACATCTGTGTAAGATTGATTGATGGAGGCAAGACAGTGAATCTGTACTTGTATGTACTATAACATCTGCATGTGTGCTGAATGTGTGTTGAATTGCAGTTGGGAAGGCTGGATAAGTGGCTCAGAGTAGTTCACTGCCAGAGCATATTCATTTCAAAGCCAACTCTGAGACACACACCAGGGAAGTGGGAGCAGGGAGGCTTACTGGCTAATCTGGTCAGAGAGCGAGCTGGAAGCAACACAGAATTCTTAATGTAGTGGATAAAAAAAATCTAATTAGTGACTGCAGCCACAGAAACTCTTCCCCATGTGCCTGTCGTCACAGTTTATTTTTGTACAGTATACGGTTTGAGAAAAGACAAGTGTGAGAGGAGGACATCTTAAGATGCTTGCAGATGAAGTGCTCATCTCAAGGTCAATCTGTGTGATTTCTGGTCTTACACCTGGGTGCGGGCTCTTACACTTGGATGTCAAGCATGATCCTCTTGTCCTCTTCCACATGAATGCCCCAGATGCAATCCTGCCCCTTGTCATAGGACTCAGGCCAATTAGGAGACAAGACAACACCAGCAGAGTCCGTAATCTCCCCACTGCACACAGCTGCAGCATAAGACAAATCAGGGTATGAGAATGTGCATTACAACCATTTTAAAGGATTTCACAGCCAATAATCTGGACCACAATTAGTTTCACATGTACAGTAAATTGTTGTAGAAGACAAAACATATCAAAAATTATCAGTCACTTCTTAATAAAGTTAATGCATTTGTCACAATGTAATATATGAAGGGAAAGCAGAAACTGTAGCAAGTCTTAGTGCCCAATAAAACACAGTGTGCAGGCTCCTTGACAAGAACCTTGTAAAACTGCATACTACCACTGAACCGCTTGATGACCATGACCCAAAGGGGCAGAAATTTAATTTTCTCACTCCTAGTTTTACTAGAAAGCTTTTCAATTTTGCCATGTGGCAGGATGACAATGCAGGCATCAAAGACTGGTGGTAAGGTCAAGGCTTTTTGTATGGGACAGAAGAGGGAAAGGGCACAAGTGGCAGACAGCCATTTAGTGTGAAGCGTAGTCTTTGCAATACCACGAGTTCATCTTAGGGCAACTATTGTATGCCTCTAATCTTCAGCACTTCTAAAATTTGCCCTGCAAGCATACACATCTAAGTAACTCATTGTAACAGTTTTAAAAGACATTCATCAAGGATCAGAGAATGTCATCTTAGGAAGATACATTTAATTCTAGTGGTCTTTAATATTTGTTTAAAAAGCCTAATTCCAGAAACCATGAGTCTAGGTCCTTCAGGTTAAGGTTCTTCAGATAGAGTCCTTTTTCTGAAAAGATTTAATGTCCCAGAGCTACTAGAGTGGATGAAATCTGTTGACTCACCTCTACAAGCTGGCTCAGTCTCATTCCATTGTGGGTTTTGTGCATCCACGCACTCAATCACCACAGAGCCTTGCTCCAGTGTGTAACCTGTGTCACATGAGAATTCAACCACTGCACCCACACCGAAGGAAGAATCAGTGCTGCTGAAGTTGCCATATTTTACAAAAGGCTCATAGCACATCCCTTTTGCAAATGCTGCAGGGTAAAGGAAAAAATATACGGTAAGTGGGTAAAAGAGTACTGTGTATGATTTAATGGTGGTAAACTCTGATTAACGTACATTCATATCTGATGGCTGCACCAGTGGATGTCATAGTCCCATCTGTGGTAAACTCAACAAACAGGTAACGTCCGCCACTGGTAACACCCTCATTCGGCAAATACTCTACCTCATAGGAGTCGTACACAGGTGGAGAGTCTATGTTGTTGCCATTCTTAATCAGCAACCTAAAAGACACACAGGCAGTGGGAAGACAGGGTAAAAGAGATGTAAGTCAGCCTGGGGAGGGAGGAGAATAAAAAGGAGAGAAGGTACAGAGCTGTTCACTCTTCCAGTGGTGACTGTAATAACTTTACGATAACTGCCACTTGGTAATGAGGCGAATTTCCACGTGTGATGATACTCATCTGGATCAGTAGTTATAGATGGAAAATGTAATGCTATTGCTATTTCCTTCTTCTCACTGTCCTCTGTAGTCGTTTCAATTCTTTTGCCTAGCAGAACACTGTTAAAGACTTGCAGTGATAAAGGGTCCTTTGAGACTCTTCTGTCAGTCCTTAGATTTTTGTTATTAATAGTCTTTGAGGGTTTTATTGCTCTACGCCCAGGCATGCTGTGATTTGGAAAATGACTTTAAATCTCAGAGTTGTACCGTTAGCTGAACACACACATTCACACACACTCTTGTATACACCACCTGTCATCATCCTCTGCCAGAGCCACCTTCTCAAAGTGAATATGGAGCCGGTGGCCTTCGGGGGCCTCTAGGACCCAGTGACATGTCAGGTTGTTGCTGTAGTTGCCAGGGAAACCAGGAGAAACGATGCGGCCATAGGTGGCATTTTTTATCATCCCCCCACAGGATGCTATATGAGAAGAAAAAGGGCAAATGAGGGGAGAAAAAGAAGACAAACCAGTTGGAGGGGTGGACTAAATGAGAAAAGTAATGGCATAGGTTTTAAAGAAAATGCTCAGCCTGAGCAAAGATTGCATCAGTATCCAGCGGACTGTGGCTGGGCTCCACTCGGTAGCTCACCTGGGTCTATGTGTGACTGTGTGTGATGGACTTGTAAAAAGAAAAGAACAGCAAAACAGCAGCAGTAACACTATCAGTTCAGAGCAGCTGCAGGCAGGCACAGAGAAAGCCTGAAAGTGGCAGATGAGCTTTTACCAGCAGGAGAAGGATCGTGATGCGGCCCAATTCTAATTAAAGCAGCCAGGTCCAATGGCCTTGTTTTGTCCTGTCTTGAAAGAATAGCTCTCTTTGCTGCTAATCACACACAAGCACACTCATATGGCCTCAGAGTGTAATAATCAATCCAGTAGGGACCAGACTTTTATAAACTAACATCGCTTGTAGGCTGACTTTACATGCTATGTTAAATTTGAAATTGTCATTGCATTATTCAGTAACAGTTCAACAAAGTCTCTTGGAAAATGTTTCATTTGGAGAAACTCAATAATAAATGCAAGATTTCTTTAAAGTTTAAGTGTGCCCTCCAGTCAGTTTGCTACTTGGTAATGCAGTACAAAAAATAAATTACATGTAAAACAAACAGGTAGCAAAGATTCCAATTAGCCTTCAGGTACAACTAAAGAAAAAGCAATTAAGTACTGTTTAATTAAATTCTGAGCTGTTTTGCTATTGCAGCTCGGCTCCTACTTTTATTAAGTGAGAATGTCTGCCAAAAAAACAACACATTTCTTACCCACACATCTGGGCTCCTTTCCACTCCAATAGGGTGTGGTTGCATTTCGGCAGGTGAGCATTTTAGGGCCTTGTAACTTATAGCCTGTGAAACAGCTGAAGTAAGCTTCTCCACTTGGATGGAGATGCGTCACAGAAACCTCCCCACCTGCAGGCTCCTTAGGGAATGCACAGCTCAACACGAAGGCTAGGTAGACAAATGAAAGAGAAGGAAGAAAGAAAAATAACTCATCAGATTGTTAAATACTTTACACTGTGTGTTTCCTTTGAAAAACTACAGTATTTGGGCATTCTTGGATCCTCCTGTAATGTTCTAGTGAAATGCCAAT
Organism: Pseudamia nigra; assembly: GCA_029823295.1. Lineage (NCBI taxonomy): Eukaryota > Metazoa > Chordata > Actinopteri > Kurtiformes > Apogonidae > Pseudamia > Pseudamia nigra. The sequence goes on along the minus strand of JAQQAE010003179.1, from coordinate 2,499 downwards.
GCTAATGGGACCAAAAAAATGACCAAAACAATTAAGAAATTTAACAAAAATGACCAACAAAATGAGCAAAAATATGACAAAATGAACAATTTTGAGCAAAAATGGGACCAAACATTAATTAATTAACATATCCAGATTTTTGCTGCATATGGGCAGGTGTGGCTCAGGAGGTACAGCAGATTATCTAACAACCAGAAGGTTAGCAGTTCACACGCTGCTCTGTCATAGTCATTTTGCCGTTGTGTCCTTGGACAAGACACTACACCCACCGTGCCCCGTATGAATGTGAGTGAATGTTTGGTTGTGGTCGGAGAGGTCATTGGCCCAGAGTGGCAGCAATGTTTCCATCAGTCTGCCGCAGGGCAGCTGTGGCAATAGATGTAGCCTACCACCAGTGTGTGACTGTGGAGTGAGCGAATAATGGATTACATATAAAGCATCTGTGAGTGTCTAAAAAAGTGTTATATGAATCTAGACCATTATTATTTGTATTATTTAATGAATGCACATATAAAAATTTTATATACTTAATACTTCAAATGTAAAATATAAGCCGATAAGAATGAATAACAGTTTTGAATCAACAATAAACAAAATAATGCACAAAACCAATGAGAATTTTACAAATAATCAAGAACATGGGCCAAAGTAAAGAAAAACAGAAATAAATATGTACCCAAAATGAATAATTGACAAGACGAAAAGAATGAACATAGAATAATCAGGTCAGGTATGGGGGGTATGCAACACCAATGTGGCACTTTGTTGCATCCACACTTTAGTATATCTACACTGCATCTCCACTCCTGCAGATGCATCTTGGCCAGTGACCAGGCTGTGAAGGGCCCATGGACCATCCCTCGGTGTACTCTCACAGCTGTATTAATGTTACCCAGCCTCACCCAGCACACAAGGCCCCCAACACACAAGAACAGGATCCGCCAGCATGTAACATGTCAAGCACCTATGGAAGTGTCACTGTCAATAGTTGATTAAGCAAGTGACCCTTTACATAACCACCTTCCTCATTTGGCACCAAGCCCAACCAGAAGTAAGATGTAGTTCAGTTGTCATCTCGGCTCTGCAGTGGGCATCCATGCCTCCAAAAAATACAGGAAGACTAGAAGGGCCAAACAGCAAAAGACTGGCTTAGCACCTGTGACAAAAGGTCAAGGTCATATTAGTTTGAAATCAGTTCTGTCATGCATTTAGACAGATTGGATAGATACATTTAGATTGACTGTCACTGAGGACAAAGAAAAATCTCCACACTGTCTTTCTCTTTCTTCCTTTATTATCAGAGCTAGGACCAACAAACTTGAACATACAGCACCGGTAAGTTAGAATAGGTATTGGTCTGCATCTCTATGAAGTGCAACTTTAGTTTCTAGTGAATTCATCACCACCTATGCAAGGCCAAGTTGACAACTGACCTCTGCCTCATGACCAGCTGATCAATGATGAAATAACTGAAAAAACCCATAACCTCTGTATTCTCGCCACACACAGAGATTTAGAATTGATAGTGTCATTGTAGAAATCTCTGAAGGGCTGGATCTTAGTTTTGGCTCAGGTCACCCACAGCCTTAACACCTTTGCCTCCTCACTCAGTATTCCAAGCGCCTCTGTGAGGACATCCACATTTTCTGTGAATAATCATTTGCAAAGTCAAGGTCAGTGATCTGCTCACACCTAACAAGTACTAGAGCAGAATCAAGGTGGTTGCGTGGCATCAATTTCATGTTCAGAAACCTATAATTCCACAACTAATTAACATACATTTTGTTTGTTGAATATTTGAGTATGTATTTGTATACATTTTAAAGTGCAAAAACTTAAAATTCCTTAAAAAAACATTTAAGAGAAAGTTGGCACAAAACCACATCTTTTTTTCATGCCTTACGCGAAGTGGTGTCATTTGTGGTTCCCAAAGAAATTTAAACAAAATATTTTCTACATGCTTTATACCATGTTAAACTCTGCAAATGTTAAGTTTTGAAAAAAAAAAGTTAAAAAATTTTTCATTTTATAAAAAAGAAAATATTCTTTGTGTGGAGCATCACTGACAACACTCACACTTAAATAAAATGTAATATCAATTGCCAAAACACAAAACCTCCTATCTGAAAAATACACTTTTTTGAGAAAACTGAAAAAAACATTCTTATTTTTTTCTTATTTGTTGTGGATACCCAAATGTTGCGTATCCACAACAATTATGTGGTTTGATTGGATTATGTGGAACAATTATGTGGACCTTGCAGACATACTGAATATGTGTCCTCTTCCTTGTTCTCATCATTCAATTCAATTCAATTCAATTCAATCTTTATTCTTATAGTGGCAATCATAATCGCAGATTATCTCTAGGCACTTCACAATTCAAGGCCGAAACCTCATGACTATACAGAGAGTAAACCCAACAGAACCACAGAGAGCAAGCCAAAGGCCACAGGGGGGAGGAAAAATTTCTTTTAACAGAAAAGAAAAACCTCCAGC